>JAPMOQ010024920.1:1728643-1744151 GCA_026543055.1 Argiope trifasciata | reverse complement strand
GAGAAATAGGTAAATTTGTAGTAAATTTTAATGAAATTTAACCAAAATGGTTAACACTCTACACAAAATTATTACAAATAAAACTCAAAAGTCTATAAAGGTATCCAACTGCCTTCGAAGGAAAATTTTTGAATTATTAGATTTTTTAAAAACAATTTAAAATTAGGGTTTTTTAGATGTATTGCCAATTATAACACAAAATATTATAAATACAACAAAATTATTTGAGAATATAATATATTTTGAGAAACAGGAAAATTTATATAGAAGTAGGAAAATTTGTAGTGAATTTTAATGAAATTTAACCAAAATAGTTAACACTCTACACAAAATTATCATGCAGCAATCCTGTTTTTCTTTGTACTCAAGTTATAGAATATAATTATGAATGAAATGAACGAAAATGTAACAATCATTTTAAGATACAAAGAAGTTATGGGTAAAAATATACGTATATATACATTTTTTCCATAAATTCATACCTTAATTTTTCTAAAAACACCTGTAAATGAAAAAAAGTATTTCACCAACAATAAAACTTTTCATTCATTTCATTGCCCACATTATTTAAAACACACACTGAAATAATTATGTAAGTACCTCTTTTAGTATTTGAGATACCATATTAAGGGTGAAGAATTTTTATGAAAATTAATATTTTGCGAAAATTGTTGTTAAAGACAAATTTTAGCTGAAAAATACGTGACGCTGGATGATACGTAAGGCCATGGTTTTCCTAAAAAAGATAAACTGTTTTGGAAAGAGGAAAGTCTAAACTAGAAGAAATAACAATTAAAAAACGTATTCGCCAATGTGGTAGATAACTAGTGTTTTTAACGCAGTCGGATACCTTAAAAAATATTAAATTAAAAAGATGAAATGAAGAAGTCGTTTAGATAGTAAACAAAACTTTTGAATGTATGGTTGAAATTTTCATGTCTTACTTAAAATGTGAACTTTACATATGATAGCTTTCAATTAGGTAAATGTAGATACATTTTAATTCCAGTTTCACAAATCCAGTGGCTTACATTTATGTCAGCAATTTTAAAATCAGAAATGTATTTTTTGGCTTTCAAATCAATATTTTTCTTTGAAAATAGAAGCGTACATCATAAAAGAAAAGGCATGCAATTGATTTACAATCAGATATGAAATATAATGTATCAATAATAACCAATTAAATATTTTAATTAAAAATGATTATTAATTTCTTGTAATAAAGCTGTAATCGGTATTTCATAATCATTTGTGATATTTCAAACCTCCTCAATAACAATCTTAACAAGCGAAAATTACGTTTATCATATATCAATATACATACAACAGAAAAACTGAGAAACGCGGTTGTGGTAAATATAATAATATTTAGAATGTTAAAAAATAACAGCACTCTTCGAAAAATAATGAATTTTTCAGGTAGTCTATAATGTACTAAATCCTTCATAATATATAGAAACGACGATCACATAAAAATGTCACTAGTTCATTTAAAATTGAATTTTTTTGTATACGTTAGAGAACTCGGATTACTTATAATACACTCAACAATGAACTTATAAAAATTAGATTTAAATCTAGGAATGATGTTTTTAGGCTGGAATAAAAAAAGAAACGAATATTTAAAGTATGCGAATAATATTAAAAACACTTTTGAAATTTTACTTAAGAATTAAGGGCGGATCATTAAACATTCTATGAGAATATTATAACCTCATTTCTGAGCATGAATTAAAAAAAGGGATTTTTAACAGATAAATCATATGGTCATGCTCATAAAGAAGAAGCATCGCTCATTTCAAAAGGGATAAATAATTTCTTTTATGAGTTTCTCATAAGGAATTAAGAGATATATACTACTGATTATGTATACATATATTCGTATGAATTAAAAAAATGATTTTTAACATATAAATTATATGATCATGATAAAGAAGAAGCATTGCTTATTTCAAAAGGGATAAATATTCCCATATGTGAGTTTTGCATAAGGAATTAAGAGATACATACTACTGATTATGTATTTATATTCACAGTTGAATGACCAACAAGCGATCATATGATTAGAAGAAACGGAATAAAATTTTGAATGTATCAAGAGTAATAATTTAGCTCTCACGGTTACGGTTACAAATACAACTTTCTAGACACCAACCTTTTCAGAAAAATCTGACCCTCACAGAAAAAAAAGAAAAACACACACATCTTGAAATGGAGAAGAAGCCTATTTTAACTCGAAAAATGGCATCTCTGAAAAGCATTTAAATTTAAAATACCAATCGTACCTCCATTAGAACAGAAACTCTACTGATTCTCCACTTATGTCACAGTATACACCTTTCCAACTCTGACACATGACTATTATGGCTAACATCATTATCTAATGTGAAGAAAAAGACAATGTGATTGAAGTGCTGCCTCTATCCTTGACTTACTGCTTGCGTATGTTTTCTGGTCCTTTGTCTTGAACAGCATACCTCTTAAATGAAGCGAAAAACTTGATTACTTAAAGGACAAAATATCACAGAACCATTGCTTAAGTACAGCAGAGACCACCGACAATGAGGACCGTATTCAGTGCAAGATGTATGGTAATTGATAGGCAATTTTGAGGAATTCGATTGCACATCTGATCGATCTAGTCTTGAACTACTTTTCCTTCCTGTTCAAATTATTGCAAACGTGCATCTAATGACAGGTGGAGATCCGATTGCAAACGTTGTGGAGTTTTCATGCATATTCAATGCTCCAAATTCTAATATCCTTAAAATTCTGTGCTTTATTCATCACAAGTTTATGTACCAACATTAGCGCATTAAGATACTACAAACAGATACTAATCAACTAGTTGAATTTTGTCCCTCATCCGATATGATGCTGATAAAAGCTGACCTCTGCAAATTCATTAAATAGAAAAAGCCCATTTCTTTTTGATTTGCCGTATTTATACGAAGAATTATACACACCAAGAAGAATTAAATCTCCATGTTATGATTGCACTACATTTACACGAAGCAAAACAGACAGTATGGTAAATTGAAGAGATTACTAATTACTTTTTTGAAGCGGTTACTGTTTAAAGTCTATGAACACGTACAGTAACAAGTCGTTATGATCCAATATTGATCAATTTTGTCCTTTCCAATTGGTAAGAACAATATATTGCTGTGACTTTACGTGGATTCAAGATGGCGCTGCCTCACATGTAGGGTCATCTGTCAAATTTTTATTAACAAATTTATTTCCCGCCTCTTCATGTCTCTGTGGTCTGCCAGATCATCCAATCTCATTCCAACGTACTCCTGAGTTATGGGTGTGAGACTTGAAATTCAAAATCTATGAACCAAATCTGCAAAGTGCGTCCTAGTTGAAGTATTCCTTTGACACATCTCTAGATTCCTTTTGACACGGTCTTTTCAGCAACTATGTATCCCTTGCCTCATACAAAGTGTCACCGTGTTTGCTGGCGGATGTGTTAAAAATTTGTGAAACACAAGAATGTTTGCTGTACTAGTGTCATCGTGAATTTTTTAGGTTTTTTACGCCTTTTCTTCATCTATGTTTGGTGCCACCATTTTTGGCGTCGAAAATTAAGTTGCGATTCTGTTTTACCTTTTTTTTTTTACAGCAATTATCAAATTTCAGTCTATCTAAGTCTAGGTGGCTTCTTTTAATATCCCGCTTGCGCTTATTTCCGTCCCTTATATGGTAGGTGATAAGGTAAATTTGTGAAACATAAGAATGTTTGCTGTACCAGTGTCACCGTGATTTTTTAAGTTTTTGTACTCCTTTTCTTTGTCTCTGTTTAGTGTCATCACTTTTGGCACCGAAAAGTTTTTTGCGATGCTTTTTTTACAGAAAGAAACAAATTTCAGTCTCTCTAGGTTTAGGTGATTCTTTTTAATATAATTCTTGAGCTTATACCTTATATTTACATTCAAAATTTTATTCCTTCCCTTGTATGGCAGACTGATTAGGGCATTACATATCAATAAAATTTTTTTTATATAACCCTCATGCAGATTTTATGATCTGCAAATTTGTTATACTTAAAAAATGATAAAAATGAAAGTTGAATCTGAAATTTAAATTAATTAACAATTATCAATCAACCACTTAAATTTTTTTCAAGGTGCATGTACCCTCATAAGATCAAGATTGATTGTTAACATTCTCAAGAAAGTAAAATTTTCTATATATTTTCAGCTCATTTTAAATGTATGAATGTTTCTAAATAATTTTTAAATATGGATGTGAGATGAACTGAGAATAATATCCACAGAATTTATTATAAAGAGATAATAAAAGCTAGATATTTAAAATAAAAAAGCTAGATATAAAAGCTAGATAATTATATTTGCTATAAATAGATTCTTTATTCCGTGTATATAGATTTATTATAAAGGATTTAATAAAAATTAGGAATTAAAATTAATTATCAAGTAATTATTTTTTATTATAAAATTAAAGTATTATTTATCTTATATAATAGAATACAATATTTTATATAATGGTCTTGCTGAAGGTGTTAGAAGGCAGACATAACACTTTCCAGAATGTTAATGAATTTTTTCATTCCCTTCTAACCAATGCAATTTTAGAAGGCAATCAATGAAATGAAATTCTCAGTTGAATTAAAAACCGTTTATTAATTTTCGTCCAGATGCTGTTTATCAAACCTATGCATTCCGACAAAAGATTGCTTTTAAATTCAGCGAATTCATATCAGTTATACATCTCTTAAACTTTATTCAGGATCATTATTATACTATCTTTTTTTGAATAAATTCGAAAAATAACTTTAAAAAGTAATCAATAAAAGTATTTTACAAAAGATCATTCGTTTCTAACAGGTGTAATTTTTCATCACTTTCGAAAAACGCTGTTTCGAAATTTTTCGCAGCGGTTAAAAACTCTTGATAAATCGCTGACCTCTCAAGTAATTTAATTACCCCCATTTTAAATAATATCCATCAGAAACTAGCGTAAGCCTTACGGACTGAGATATAAGAGGAGTTCGTTAGATGCTATTGATACAGATGTCATATTTTGGAGGATCATAACTCATACTAAAAGGGCATAATTCAACGCCGAGTAGCATAAAAATTTGTCACGAAGTTTGCACCTTAGTAGGAGAGGAATTTCAAAAAAAGCGCTCATTTATATTCAGCAGGATACTTGCATTCATGCTATGAGTTAGGCGTTACTTGAAAAATGGCGATATGATGAGGTGACATCACAGGCGTTCGCTCGTTTCCTTGTTGTGATCAGGCCAGAGAGTGTTCGCTAGCGAACAGCGAAACTTGCGGTGATTTAAAGTAAAATAATCTATAAAAATGCTTTAGGGCTCAAGTACTCTTATTTCTTTTGCCCTATTTTTGAGCGAATATTGTTTTTTTTTAAAGAAACAATATTTTAAGAACGTGCTATATAATCATAGTATCAAAATAAATAAAGTTTAAAAAACGTTAAATGCGTACAAATGAGTTTCGAAAATCTTTTAAAATCCTTGTGTAAGAAACAATGACATAATGCTAAGCATTCTTTAAAGACATTATAATCCCATCTGAAATCATAATTAGCAAGTATTTAAAATGTAATTTTTTAAGAGAGACATCAAGTAGTTTCGAATGAAATATATTATTTTAAATTGCAATTTCTTCAACAAGATGATGAAAATGACAGTGAAAAATGAAAGAAAATCTTTTTTTTTTATAAAAATGAGATTATCAAAAAGTCTTTTGAATTATCAGCTCCAACTAATCCAAAAACAATTCATAATAACTAGAAATGTGTCCGTCAATTTCATTTTAATGGTTTATAAATATAATTAAACTGGAAATTTTTGAAATCAGATTTGAAATTTTAAATCTGAGGGAAAGAAAATTATAATATCATTTAGAATACGTATAACACAGTTTTACTACATTTAGATTATAACTACACAACGAAGTGTGTAAGTATCAGTAATGGAAATGTCCTTCGGATTAAAGGTGACCAGTATCAGCTAAAGTATTTCTCGAAATGACGTCTAAATCATATTTTTTCACTGGTATAAAATTTAAATAACGTGTTTGAAATTTTTAAGTTATTTTATCTTTTTCATATCAATTAATTCAGTGTCTTTTCTTGCATCTTTAAATGCCTATGCTACTTTTCTTTTGAAGATCTTAGGATTTTTCAGATGAAAAATTATACAATAAAGCTATCACATTCGGGATTTTTCTTAAAAAATACAATTCCTCTGTAAGGATGTCATTTTGGCCATAATAACTTTTCATGTTTAATGAATGTTAAAGGTTTGAAAATTTACACCACCAATTCTTACGGTAATGTTTGTCTTTTTTTCAAACATGTTATTAAATGTTATTAGTTATGAATGACGAAATCCTCATACATTAGATTAATTTAAAGTTTTTCTTCAATATACGATTCGAAAGAAGGACGTTTTTTGAAATTATACAATAAAAAATGCGTAAATAAAATCAATAAATTTAATAGAATTTATGTTATTGTTAATTTGAATTGGTGTCATAAAGTTGAGAGAAGTTTTAGTCCAATGAAACAGCAAATAGGAGAAAAAATGTTTAAGATATTTTAAACTTTACTCAAATACAACTTTGAAGGGGAAAAAAAAATCCTTTCCTAACCTCCCTCTTAAACTTCACCAATGCGTAAAATGGGTGTCCAGTTTATATTCAACTAAAAAGAGTATTTATTTTTTTTACTCATCTAAATTATTTTTTTTTGAATTGATTATGGTATAATTTGAAAAAAGTTAATTTAATGGGGGAGGGAAAAAATGAAAGGTAATCTCAAAACCGTAGTTCATTCTTATAACCAGTCCATTGGAATAAAGAGAAACAAAGGAAAATATATCATTTTTTCAACTTTATTTAAAACTCGTTGGTTTACCCAAGAAACCAAAAGAACTTTGCAGACAAAAATCTCCCACCTTCCTTAAAAAATCAAAAAGTTAAACAAATATATTTTGCTTATAAAAAAAGCTATAAATATGTTTTTAAAAAATATACACGCAAGTTTACAAAAATTATAGGATTAGATTTCAGCTCGTATCTGGTAAAGTTTTTCTATAGACACATGCCTTTAAAAACAAAAATAATAATGCAATAAAGTTGCTTCTATGATAATTTTTCTCATAAAAGGGAACTAAATAAATCTTTTATTAAATTATAGAGCTTGTTATATAAAAAAGAATAAATAAAAATAAACAAATAATATTTATATTCATATCCGATATACCATACTGTTATACGGTCAGTGATGTTCATAGATGCCTGTGTGGTCTTGTTCGATTCTTTTCGTGAATTATTTTGTAAGAAAAATCATGTGAGCTATATCTACTAAACCTAAATAACAAATGGTCTATATCAGGGGTGACCACATTTTTGGGATCCGTGGTCTGCTCCACATTTAAAAACTCGAAGGCGGTCTACCAATGGCAGAGCTAAATTAATGTAACGAACATGTTTGTATATTTATTTTCCGTAAAAAGAAAAAATGGTAAATTATCTATTTTTTCCAAAAAAACTTAATATTAATATTTACAAAATAAAAATTTACTGACGAAAATAATCAAAGTATTCGTATATCAAAAATTGACCATCCTATTCACTTCGTTTAGTTTAAATTTCGTTCATTAATTCTATGTCAAAAATTAAATTGTTAATATCTGAGGTCATTATCGGGATGGCCGTGCGGACTACCTAAAATGTCTTCGCGGTCAACTGGTCGACCGCTGTCAACTCTTGGCCACCCCTGGTCTATATTAAACTGAACATTTAGAAGATTGTAGCAAGGTAGAAATTAAAAATTATCTCAAGCGAGACAAATTAATTACATATTAAAATTTTTGTTATTGAGATCATTCAGAATAAAATAGTAACTCTTTATTTGCTGTCTAATATATCTATTTTCTTTTTTTATTGCGTTAGGATTGTATCATTGTAGTTTTGGTCTCTAGAATTCTTATGCGTAATAGCGCTAAACATGTCAATTTTCACGCCTTTTTCGCTCTACAACTTTTCTTGATTCACAAGTAATTACAGATGCTATTTTAACTGGCTTAGATCTTTTGCAAGGTCTCAAAGGAATTGTCCCATTAATTTTCACTCTGACCTGATATGTTTAAAGGAACTCCATATCAAGTTTACTCTTGATAAAATGTGCGAGAATACTGAGTTTGATACTTTCAAACAGCGTCCATATCAAGTTTATATTTATAAGAATGTACGACGGGACTGGTGTACAGTTTTCTGGTTTGAGGTTTTGTTGGGCACCAATGGTTCTCACTTGAACTACTAATAAATTAACTTTAATAAAACTTTCATATTTCGTCTACACGTTTCTTTCGTGTTGTTCTATAATGTGATGATGAAATTTTCTCCCACTCAGTTGATACCATCATATATAGAATTAAGGTTTCTGAAGATTTCAAGATATTTTTCAGATATTCGCTTGCAGTTCAACTTTTTTACTACCTGCAGTTTTCCTTATCCATAAATTTCTGAGCGTTGAGTCAAAACTGTTAATGGCAAGAAGGCAAAAAATTGTCTTTTTACTACCAATATAAGATTAGAAATTTGCAGGTCTTTGGAGAGGCATAACCTATCTTTGAAGTTACATTCAGCATGAGGACAATCATGTAGTCTAAAATAAGAACGGTAAGTGAGACTAAATGAACAACATCTTGGCAACCTTCAACAATTTGCTGCTAATTTTTCACAAATGTCTCGACTGCTCTATACACAAAATGCTCATAATTTATGCAATTTCTTGTTATAAACTTACCTATGTTTTCATTCTACTAGTGATGTAGAATGAAGACATAGTAGATGTAGAGTGATAACTAGTAAAATGTTAAGCTCTTTCTTGGCAATATTGATAAGAAACTCTTTGTGAGTTAATGAAAAACATTTTCCTCTTTTAAACTCAATCATCTTTGGCGATCTACAACATTGATGCAGACATTGCATCCAGTGTATTGCCAGCAATCGGCTGCATGTGCAAAATGTATAACTGGTAAAAATCACTGAACAGCTCTTTCTTTGACCCTAATATTTAAAAAATAAGAGGGCATCCGTCAAGGAAAATCACCGATTGTCATTTCTATTTGTTGGGGCTGGAAATCAGTCAACATAGCATTAATACTTGTATACATTAACAAAGAGCCAGATCCAACTAAAATAGGATCCCTTATAACATGAGGAAGCCTACCGCATGTGTTATTTCTTGATGCAAAATGTATAACTGGTAAACATCACTGAACAGCCATTGTTTTGGCCATAATATTTGAAAAATAAGAGAGCATCCGTCAAGGAAAAAACATAGAATGTCATTCCTATTTGCAAGGTATGGAAATCAGTCAACATACCTTTAATACTTTTTTACATTAATAAAGAGCCAGATCCAACTAAAATCGGATCACTTATAACTTGAGGAAGTATTGATGATTGAGGAAATAAAGCAAACATGTGAATGTTAGTCTGTGCTGCAGTGTTATGTGCAAGGATTATCGAAACCAAAGTTGTGCAAATATAAAAGAAATGGACAAAAAAAAAGATATATTGTAAAGCAAGAACTGCTATTTTATTCTGTGCTACCTAAACAGAAATAGTTTTAATGACTATCTTATTATAAAATAAAATAATGTACAGTCAAAATATTTCTCACATTTCCGATATTTTTTAATGCTGTATTAATGACTGTATTTTAAATTTTCAGTTCAGAGAAGGTTATGTACTCTTTGGTCGTTTTAGTCAAAAATTTTAAACTTAATAAATTATCACCTTATTTTACCGAACTGAAATGGACTCAAGTTCTTATTGTTGACAGAATATTACTTACATTTGCGATCATTTTGTATTACACCTTCTTTTCATTAACCATATCACAACTCGTATTGAAGTCAGGCCGAAAGAAAATGCTTTCAGTTTCCTCTCTTGAGTTGCTAAATATATTTTTTGCTGCATACTGTTTTTTAATTATTTTAAAATAAGAAGAAAAAAAAATATTTTCAGCATATTGCATAAATGATGAGGAACATTTGAAAAAGATATTCAGAGCCATTCCTTTGAAGTGAAAGAGCAATTTTCTCCTAAACCACTGATTTTAATAAATATAAGTATTTATTATTATGTTCAATATAAATTACTTTTATTATTATTTAATTGCAATTTTCTTGAAACTCATCAACGTAACTGAAAAGTAATCAATGAAACAAATCTAACAACAAAAAATAAATAAATGATTGGCAGAAATTTAAACTATATGAAGTGAAATAAATCGGCGATTTAGAGAGTTCACTGTTGAAGCAATTTTTATCTCTTAATATTTCCATGATTCATTTACGAAATAAAAAGAAAAAAATTTCAAGAAATTCCTGTAAAGATACCATGTTTATTTAGTATGATATTCAAGATATATATCTTCCTTATTAGCTTCATTAATTAATAGATGATATTAATAATTCTAAACAGCTCTCTAATTCATTTGCGAATCTTTCATATAAATTTGATTTACAGTATTTTACCCTGTAAACTTTTATATGCAAAGATATGTTTTTTGATTCTTTAACATTTGTTACTAAATAATTACATCAAGAGAAGTAAAATCTTTTGAATATTTGCTCAAATATCATTTTTCAAAAATATTTTTTGTAATTTTGATTTATTTCTATTTCAACATTTTCTAAAAGTTAAGTGATTTTTCAGAATCCGGGCTGCTTCGCTTATCTAATGTGTAAACAGAAAAAAATATATTTATATAAAAATAAAGTTATCATGGTTTTTGCTTTCGTTGATGGCAGTTATAGAATACAATTTTCCTAAGTGCTTTTTTCGGACAGACTAAGACAGTTTTGAATAGGTTTTCTAAATTTGCAATAATTAATTTTGTTTCCGATTGAGTTCTAATACTGAAATTGGCTAGTACACTCGCTATAGAGCCTGTTTTAAGAACAGGCTCCATTTGTGATAATCAATAAATGCATAACTCGTTTTCTTTTGTTTCTTTTTTTGTAGGCTGGAATGTATTTTGATCAAAGTTAAAAAAGATCACAATGCCAAATTTTTTAAATGGTATCTAAAGTTAAATGGCATGCTTACGAGATAGTAAAACATCTTTTATATGTTACGTTGCTAAACTGATAGTGTTGCAGAGCCAACATGTTCATCTTTCCTATTGAATATTACATCAGTGCTGACTCAGCCACTTCTTAGCAAATGCCTTGGTTTTCTTCATTGATTGAAGTAAACCTTGCTCCTTACCGATGCTCCTTAATTTTTGGTGAAGGAAATAATCACTATTATCCAAATCAAGGCTTTGTATAGGTTTTAATTTAGTTTAGTTATTTTAATGTTCCATCGTAAAGCAATACTAGGTCTATTTTGAGACGGACCTCGTAATTTTGAACCACGGTCAGATGACGAGGACGACATCTGAGGTGGCACCCCCTCTCCACACCAGCGGTAGGACGTTTTGGCCAGACAGATTTAACATGCAAGTGACCCCCTCACACGACGGTTCTTCGATGGAATCGAGTCTCGAACCTAAAACCCTCTGGTTCCTAAGCCTACACCTTACCACCGTGGGTCAAGGCTTTGTATAGGAAGACACTGCAGATTTCACTTGAAACATCACAACCTGAACATGAGAAGCAATGGCCTGACATAGAGACCAGATGCTGACATTTTCTTTGTACTGCTCAAGGCATGCTCACGATAAACTCCAAAATTTTGATGCATTTTATCTTCTTGTAAAATATTATCAGTCCAAACGAAGCGTACTATGCTTCAGATCTCAAGATACCAATTTTCAATGTTAAAACTCATCTGAAGCTCAATGAATTTTGCCAAAAATTACATGAGTACAGATGAGAATCCTACTTTGCCCCCGACCCAAGGGGATAAAAATTTGCTTCAGAATTATTTTTTTTGGGATAATACTTCTTTTGACTTTTTTTTCCTCAATAGTCTTCAGTAAAACACGACACTTCTTAGAAATGTGGAGCATATTCTAAGAACTTGAAAAGAACGTTCAAATTGTTTGAAATTAAAATCAGTTCATTGATTTTTTTTTTTTAAATTTTATAATCACAAGTTGGTTCCTTAAAATACTACATCCAAAAATTATTTATAATCATATAACAAATAAATATCCGAAAGTTAACACCATAAAATATACTGACATGACACTATTTAAGCTTTTTCCCTAGAACTTAAGTAGTTTGAATGAACAAGAAAAGGAATTTAAAAAAAACTCATCTGACAAAGAGATTATACGGTTAATTTAAACAAAATGAGAACAAAAATTGTATATTAATTTAAGTAAATGCTATAATAATTTAATGATGTTATTTTCCGCGAAATTCTTCGTGAAAATAGCTTGAAGTTTTCCGATAAAATCAACCACTATTTCAAATATAAACCTTTTTTATAAAGTCTTCCTATTGATTCAAGAGTTGAATTTTCCTAAACTGCAAATAATTATGTGGCAATTTAGCATGTGGGTATTAGTAATTATCGAATTATTCAAGATATATTTTAAAACTGTTTGCAATACCTTAGAGGAGCAATTTTTTGAAATTCTGATAGTAGCTTTCTTTTATGTGACTTTGATAAAATGAATTTTCCTTTGATACTTTTGAAGATAAACGTAATGAGCAGTTCTGAGATTCTTAAAGTAAGATGGGTAAACATATAAGTGAGCACTTGAAATCATGTATATTAAAGTTTCGAGAAATTTCTTTATTTTCAGCAATAAATTCTTTAATTCCTTCCAAATTTGTGTAATATAAGATAGAAATTTAACTTTTTTCCAAAATTCCAAGATATATGAGGTATTGAAAGTTATTTAATAATCACATCAATAAATTATAATAAGGTAAATAAGGATAACTAAGAAAAAATTTGGTAGAATATGTCTTTTTTAAAAAAAAATTTTAATGATTAAATGAGATGGAAAATAAGGCTGTAATTTTTATTAGTGCATAATCATAACCGTTATGACTCATAAAACAATGTTTTATTTCCAAAATAATTCATCAATTAACAACAGTCGTTGCAGGAATATTCATAATTTTCCAAGGGTGCTCCTAATGCTCCAGATACTATGTGATATTTTGAAAAAAGTCTTTTCGTCTTTTGATCATGCTTTGTAGTGGTATGGATAAAATATAATAAAGTAAATAGGGATATTAATAAAGAGAAACTAATGCATATTATATCAGAATTTATTTTAATGCTCGTTGCTGAATATTCCAAGACATATGAGATATTGGAAGTTGTTTAATAATGACATCAATAAATTATAATAAGGTCAGTAAGGATAATTGAGACATAACTCATAAAACAATGTTTTTTCCCCAAAATAATTTATTAATTAACAGCACTCGTTGCAGAAATACTCATAATTATCCAAATACTCATAATTGTCCTTAATGATCCAGAGACTATGTAATATTTTGAAAAAAGTATTTTCTGCTTCTGATCATGCTTTGTATTGGCATGGATATAATATAATAAAGTAAATAGAGAAATTAATAAAGGGAAACTTATGCCTATTATATCAGAATTTATTTTACTGCTTGCTATTTCTACTTGCTTGTACCCCAAGGCACAATTTCTCAGTAAAAATATTTTTATTTTATTTTATGGAATATTATATGTAAGATTTCATTCTATTTAATTCCTTCGATTTGGAGAAATTTATAATAATTTTGTAAAGAAAACAGAAAAAAAAAATGAAGCTTTATGAAAACATAAATGAGTGAATACTTTAATAAATGAGAAGAAAAATCTGGGATTTGCAAACCCACTTTAAAATAATTAAGAATTGGCAGTTCAATTTGATTGCGAAACTTAGAGCCTACAGTTCAAGCAAAGCATTAAAATTTTCATTCCATTAATTTTACTTTGAAATTTTCGCAATCTGAAAAAAAAAATTTAACTACAAAAAATCTGCTTCAAAGGTAGGATTTGGAGCTATAACACTTATGTGTGTTTAAGAGATCAGCTGCTATCAATATCAGTAAAGTCTCGGCTTCGGAACCGGAGGGTTTCAGGTTTGAGACTCGATTCCACCGAAGAACCGTCGTGTGAGGGGGTCTCTTGCACGTTAAATCTGTCAGGCCAAATGTCCTCCCGCTGGTGTGGAGAAGGGGGTGCCAGTTCAGGTGTCGTCCTCGTCATCTGACCATGGTTCAAAATTACGAGGTCCGTCCCAAAATAGCCCTCCTGTTGCTTTAAACGGGACGTTAATATAACTAAACTAAACTGCTATCATTAATTGTCAAAACAAATGTTGATTTATTTTCAGTTTGGTGACTTCTAAACACTCACATCCATTTGAAAATGAAAGGCATTTATTCTGTCACCTTCAATGCAATCCATCAAAACATACATATTTGTTGAAAAATCAACCGGGTGTGATTCAATATAAACCACAACCTCCAACTCTTCAACCTCTATTGTTTGTGCGAGTTTGCGTCTTTTTTTTTTTTTTTTTTTTTTTTTTTTTTTTTTGTCGAATTTCTATAAAACATCAAGTTGTTTCCTTCTTAGTCGTTAGTCTCCCCGTTTTCTTCCATATTTAAGTCAAACAGCTTCAAATAATTATTAATAATCATTTTTATATGAGATGTTATTTTATTTGATATTTTATATATATGTTGATCCTATGGTAGATTCTTAAAAAATATCAGTTGTTAATTTCGAATAAAATAATAAGCATTATTGGTGGATTAGAAAGTTACTGCGTTTTTACAATGAGCATCACTTACTGTCGTATTATAAATTATTTCAAATATAAATTTTGATTTTATTAAATGCCTGTTACAATGAGCATCAGTAAGTGATGTTCACTGTAACATTTTCTCGTTAATGCTCATCAATAAGTGATGCTCATTGTAACATTTCTTTGTTAATTCTCATTAGTAAGTGATATCAGTTACTGTCGTATTATGAATTACTTCAAATATAAGTTTTGATTTTATTAAATACCTGTTCTCAATTAATCTGACATAGAAATTGTCAGTAACAGAGAACTATAACTCGTTTCTGAGGAGAATATACAAAAATGAATTTTACATGTAATCTTACAATCCAAAGTGTCAAATTAGGCATGTTTCTCAACTCTCTAAAGCCTCACTGATTTTTACTGTATTCCTTTCCCAATTGCTCTTTGTCCATTCTTTCTCTTTCTGATCTCGCATAACAATATTTTCAAACTTTTCCTTCTTAATCTCATTTCAGAATTTTTTTTCTTACAAATTAAATTTTCCTTTGTATTATTATAGCTACATTTTTGCTCTAAAATTCAATAATTTTAAGATGAATTTGAACAAAAATATTTATGTTTCAAGTTCCAGTACAGATTGAACAGGACTTCATATATATATACTAAGCCTTTTTATTAAAAAAAAAAATGTTTGAAAAAAAATGAGTCGTTTTTTTTTTTTTTTTTTTTTTTTTTTTTTTTTTTTTTTTTT
>JAPMOQ010024920.1:1716568-1728543 GCA_026543055.1 Argiope trifasciata | reverse complement strand
ATCATTTTAAACTGCTCACTTTAGAAAATTTTCTAAGTGAATACGCTCTTCAGCGAAAAAAGAGGGCACGTAATCCGGTTAGCTTGGTAGATATTTATCTTTTTTTAAATTTTAATTCGAAAACTTGTTAAGATGAAAGACAATTTGTAAAAAAATATTCAGTATTTTCGGTATTTGCTTTTCATACAGTTTTGCTGATTATTGTGTGTTATTGATTGATTTATTGTGTTTGAGGAAGGTCTGAAATTCAATTCCTGATGGTGCTTCTAATTTTATATTTCTATGAATTACATATTTATTTAATGTATTATATACTTTTCTTATATTCATAATCACACAAGATACACACTACATTATAATTCTATGATTAAAATTCTACTCTGAAATATTAAGGCCCAAGTTTTAATACCATTTTCTCAATATTTGCAAATGTGTTAACTTTCTTTCACTTCCAAAATGGCTGTTATTCTTACAAAAATGTTAACACAAATAACAAGTTCGCCTTTATCTATCGAGTCAGGATTCCAGTATTTGAGTTCACAAGTAAATTAACAAATTGAAAAGATAATAATGATCCAATTTGATGCCACCATTATTAGTTTCATTTTTTGAAGTTGCCGATAAAAAGATGCGCATTTTTCATGGTAAATTACTTGAAGCAATTTTATAGCAATGTGAAGGCTGCCTTATCTAATTCCTTAATCCATAGATGAAATCTCTCGAATGCGTATGTGGTCTAACGATTTTTTAAACAAAGATGTACTGTTGATGACATCCCAGCAATCATTCAGCAATTAGTTTGAGTTAGTACCGTGACTATTGATAGTAGCTCATGAGACATGCAACATATTAGCTAAATCAACAAAGCGTATGAAAACAAATTGCAAAGGAATGATCGTAATCTTTTTCGGTTATCGAGATATTCAGATGGAAACAACACAGTAAAATGCGACGAAAGATCATTACTTGATAAACTTTAGAAAATATTATATATGGAAATACAGATCTGTAGATGAAATTCCAGATTGTAAAATGCTGCTTAAAGTTATATAATTGCCGTGAAAACACAATAAATAGTTATAGCCTTCTAAAATGCAAAACATTCTAACTTAAATCTTCCTCTTAACATGATTGGTAGAACATCTTATCTGCAAAACAATGAGCTCAATTTTCCAAAGTTATTAGTCATTAAATTTTTAAAAAATATATTCTATAGTTTTTTAAAAAAAAAGATTTCAAATTCAATATTTTTTAGAGTATCTGCCTTATAATTGCCATAATTTACATTTTATCCATTCATTTGTATCATTTTATGCCATGCTAAAAAATTATAAGTTTTATTAATCAAAAATTATAAGATCTGCATCAAAAATTGTTATTTTTGATTTTAAGATTGTATTGTTTTTCCTTCTCAGCATATGTGCCAAATTATACACCATTTATCGTATATGCATTTATCGTCTCACTGAATTAAATAATCAAATGATTTTCATGACTTAAAATTTTACTTTACATATTGTATGCAGACTTTTCTACAGTTTCAATAATTCTTGCTGATTTTAATCGAAAATTATTTAATTTATACAATTTAATTCTCTGTAATGAAGAAAGATTATATATTTAACGAATAAAAATCTATACATATGCATGTTAAGTCTTTATGAATTTAAACTCAAAAGTAAAACTCTAGTTTAGATTTGGATACCTAAAATTCTGGATCTGGAGATAAACTATGGATCTGGATACCAAATTTTTTAATTCAGAAAGATTTGAACCAAATCCTTATATTTGATTTAAACTATTGTACTATCGCTATTCAGTAGTTTAAGTCAGGGTCGTTTTACCCCGTTGTGCCCCAAAGGTGCCACTGATATATGGATTGCCTAACAATTTGCGATTTATTTATTTATTAAAATTTTTATTTCATTTTAGAATCTTGCAATAAATAAATATACGAGTAAAATGCGAGTGTTTGGATATGATGCTCGCATCAAAATTGCAATTATAGAAAGAAGGAAACTGTACTCAAAATCGAACTAGTAGATTTTCATCGGACATTCAGACTTGGAATACAGATTTGTGGGTCTTTCAATATGAAGAGTTACTGTTTCGGTGAAAAGAAAATAATTATTAATAAATACTCAGTTATCAGGAATTCTGAAAAGCAAGAAAAGGGTTTTACTAAAAAAGAAAAAGAAACAAAAATTCATATCAAATTAGAAGATATTGAAGTATGTTGGTAAATGTTAAAAGCTAATTGAAATTGATCATTATCAAAAGTTTATAGGATCTCAAAGAAAAAGAAAGTTTACAGTAACCTATCATTTTAATGCAGATTTATTTGTTGCGCATGATGTAATTTTTGATGACATTGAATTTCTCCCTGAAGAACAGCTGCACCAGAAAAATAACATGAATAACGAGGTACTTTCTATGGAAAAGAATAAAAGCTGGAATAGGATTAGTAATTTAATTACCTGCAAATAGACTTTTAAAAGAAATTAGAAATAGAAAATAGATGGTTCCTTTCCTTGCTCGTGCTTTTATGGAAAAATAAGGAATTGCAAACAACGAAAAGTTTTTTTTTTAAATTTAATCACCAGTACGCCATCTTTGTCTTGAAATTAGTCTGAAAATTTGCATTTCCATTTCATGGATACATTCATGATTAAATATTTGAATGGAGTAATACTGATGAGATCTAACCCCAAGGTCGTAATGATTGTACAAAAAGAGCTCCCTAACTTAATAATAACCCTATGGTTTCAAGTAAGTACCAAGACAAATTCCAGCAATGAAACAAAGTGAAATTTAAGAATGAACTTAAAAATATATTTAGGTATTTAAAGGGAACTGAATAGAATGTCATCTCATACCCCCGTATCGGAGATCATTCTGGTTACTGAATAGTTTGGTGGACATATTACAGAAATTTCATTTAAATACCAAAATATTTATGGATAAAAAAATAACTATATCTTTTTATAACTCTAACTATATCTCTGTAAAGGTTTCATATCGGTATTATTCCTTATATTCTAGAATTTAAAAGAATGTAAGAAATAATACTGTTATGAAACCATTTACAAGGATTTCCAACTTTGAGAAATTGTTTGGAATAATAATACGCTGAAAGACAAAATGCGTGAAAATATATATGAGTTTGTGTTCACTTATCATGACATCGTTGATGAGGAGGCAGTTATAAAAATCAAATGGAAAATAATTTGATTAATGGGAACGAAGAGAAACTCTGACTGTAGCTTTTGAATACAAATGTTTAAGAGACTTTGGTGCTTTTTTCCCCCTTAATCTTTGTGAATATGAGAGTTGATACAGAGAGCAAGGAAAAGATTTGAAAGGTATTTAAATGTTTTAATTAGTATATAAAAAGTTAGGTGATTCTAATTTAATAATGATTTGTATATTGATGCAGATTGGTCTTCTGATATAACTGATAAAAATTCAGCTTTGAGTTCTACTTTTAAGTTTTGCAATTTTCCGATTTTATGGCTCTAGAAAGATCAAAACTGCAAATTTCCTTCTTATGAAGAAGCTAAAATAATTGCTTTTAAACAAATCATTGAAAGATCTTTTATTTTTAAAAATTTCTGTAAGGGAAAATTCCGGTATTAATAGTATTTCAAAACATGACGACAATCAATATGAGTATATTAACGAGCATTTTACTAATGAGAATCCAGCGGAAAATCAATGTAATTGGATGGGAAACTCCAACTCGGAATGGTGGTTAGGTTATAGAATTCTAAATTGTTGATCTTTTTACATAAAACGAACAAAATGTGAATGATATACAAATTGTGGTGTCAATGGATGCCTAATTAAAAGATGATGCAAGATTTATTAATCATTCTGTAACAGACCTATATTTAATTAATTTTCACTATTTTGTTCCACTTTTGCTAGTATAATCTATTTTTGTTTGGCTTACTATTATGTGATCTGTTAATCTCTGCTTAGTATGTTTCTATCATATAATATGCATGTATGTATATGATAAAAACATTAAATGTGGGTATAATAAATAGGCTCGTATTTTTATAACAATGCACTTATTCTTTATCTATGGATGCTTATGGATTTCTAGAATAATTTTGATGCTAAAAGTATAATTATTATTTTAAATATTCTAAAAAAAGCTTGCAACTGCTAAAGTTTCTCAAACTAACATATCAGTTAAAATATACTGAGGCTATCAGTGATATTATCGATGAATTTGTCACAAATAAGTGCCTTAAACCATAAATTAAAATAATCTTTCTTACGGCAATTAAATAAATAACTGCAAAATTTAATAAGGTGCAGTAGGTTTTCATACATACATACATACATACTATAGTTATATCTGTATATTGCACTATCATGATATATGAACATTCATTTTCTAGAATAACACTTTTCTTATAACATAAATTAAATTTATAACTTTATATCAATTAAATAAACAATTTGAATAAGGTTAAATAAACTTCAAAAAAACTACGCATGTTTTTTATATTTATTCAAATACGTATCGAACTGGGCTTTTATATTAAATAAATATTTAAAATAAAACATAAAAATACACAGATAAAAAGTAAAAAATAATGCATAAAGATACATTTTATAATGTAACCATTAAAATTCATCATGTATACGATCTGCTGAGGAGGTGGAAGTTGCTTTGGAAAATCAGATCACGTATTGATTTTAAAAACTGTGAGACTAATCAGAAGGAAAGTGATTGCTTTATTATTTTTCAACAAATTTTAATAGATATTTTCATTATAATTTCATTTAACCTACGGAAAAATTTGTTAAGATATCACCGGCGAATGATAAAATTCAAATTTGAAAGGAGAAATTTTATTTTTACTTGTCACAATGAAACATTTCGTTATTCGCAACTCAAGGCAAAATGAGCACAGAGTAAATCATTTTTATCTGGTTAGAATTAAACACTAGATTAGAGCGAGATTTGTCATCTCTATCAAACTAATAACCGATTATAAGCGTAATAGATTTTAGAGACGAAGAATTATGAGTCTGTTTGAAACCACTCTATCGTGAAAAATAAATGCCCGCACAAGCTATTGCGTATATTTCAAGTTTATTAACTGTAAATCTCCTTGAGGTTGCAAATGCCGCTCAAAAATAAATCGACAATTATTTCAACATAGGGACAGATTTTTCATATTGATGACTGAGTTCCGAAGCCCTCCTGAATAGCGTTGATTGATTTAGAGAGGCGATTTCCATCTCCCGCTCTGCCCCCCCCCCTTTTACCTTTTTAGCCCCCCCTCAAGATCTATCTCATATAAATCGTAGTGAAGAAAGAAAGAAGTTAGTAAAATACAAGATGTAAAAGAGCGAAAAAAATAAAAAATAAATAAAATAAAAGCCGCATTTCTTTTTTGCCACTTCCCTCTTGATGGGGAGGAGGGGGTGACAGTGACAAATGAAATGAGCCGAGGTTCGTTTTGTCGCATGGGGGTAAATAGGTAGCGACGCATTGAGGGGGTCGAAGAGAATGAATAAATAAAAATCGAAACGTATAAAGAATATTGCTTCTTTGAGCAAAGACTAGGGTTGCTTCCAAAAGGAAGAGTGCCAACGGACGAGTCGCTGACGCCAAAGAGATCAAAGGACGCCAATCTAAAATTTCACTCTTGGCGGTATAGGAAATAAATCTGTTTATAAACTGTAGATTTCTCACTGGTTGAAGGACATTAATCCCTTCCAGTAAGATTTAAATGAAAAGTTGGGCATTAAATTACTAATTAATTTTTATGAAAGAAAGTTTATAATTTTTAAATATTGTTAATTGAAAATAGGTTATTGATATGGATATAATTGTAACTCTTCTATTCATATTCAACTCTTCTTCAAAAATTTCTGATGACTATTTTTTGCATTTACGCTTGGAACTCTCGCATTTTTTAAAATTATTTTTTATTTATTTATTTCAGGCATATTATTATCATTAGTTTCATTATACCTGATACTGATAATGAAAAATAACAAGACAAAAATGTGCTTCCTTCCAAATCCATTCTTTTGATGATGCATCTATGACTCCAGAGCATTTACTAAACTCATTACTTAGTCGCTTAGTACATTTTTGCCTTGGTAATATTTCATTATCATTAGTTTCATTATCAGTATCAGGTAAATGTATCAGGTATTTCTTCCGATTTTTCTGAATCCCACTAATCACCTTGATCTTCACAGTTTACTCTACTCTTATTCATGACGATGCTTGTTTCAGAATTTGTTTTTCTTTGATTAAGACCGATAATTTAGCTATATGTTTATAAGAATGAAATCCACTGACTAACAATAATTTGATTGGACTTGTACCAAGACAATCTAACGGTAAACAATATGTGATAGAGATTTATGATATCATCTTAAATAATAGAAGTACTGCCGGACCCAGCACACTAGAAATTTTAAACTAAATTTATTATTACATTCAACAATAACTTGAGTCGCATGACGAGTATAACTAGTCATTGTGCTGTATGGCATGAAAAATCCATGACTAGCTATACTCGTCGTTTTACTGGAAAGAGTTAAGCAATACAGAAAAAATAATATGACGTTCCTTGACCTATTTGTTGCACTGGAAAGAATAGCAAACGTTTGAAATTGAAGTTGATTAATTGTATACACACGGACTTTCCCAAAATTGAATGAAAAAATAAGCATTCAAAAAAAATATGAAGTGTAATTAACTGAATATTTGGAACATTAAATAAAATAAAGAAATTTATTCACTAAAATAAGTTTATTACCAAATGCTTCAATGTTTGAGTGAATTTTTTCCTCAAAATCCCTTTGTTCTTCGATTTCTGTTCTCTAGTTTCAATTCTGAACTAACATCAGCTAGTAATTAAATAGAAATTAAGATGGAGTGGGACTCAATACATGAGAAATTTTATATTACATATTATAAAAAAATTTATAATACATATTATAACCAATCATGAAAGAGAAGAAGGAAAATTTTTCCAAACAAATTCCAATTTTAAGTGAATTCTGTTGTAAATGTAGGTGCAGGTGGTATTAGAAAATTCTCAATGTAAATTTTCTAGCCTATGAATGTGAAGCTACGTAAAAGAAATATATGCATTGAATGGATGAATGGGATTTCTGCAATAATGGTTAAATGCTAAATAAATTGCTCGATTTTTAATATGTGCTCATCTGCCAAATGGAGTATTATATCATTATATTTATCGCTGTAAAACTTTTTAGCTACAAGTATTTATGACTCAGTGTCATAAATCCCACTGAGTATTGAAAAAGCTATTTTACATTATAAAAAAATAGATAACCTCCTATTTTTAATGTAATCTTTAATATCATTCTTTGTTGCTAAAATTAATCTTTTTTTAATGTTTTCAAAATCAGTAATGTTTATTTCATGAATAAAATGTTAAGTCAAATCTAAAAGCTATATGTTGCAACAAGTTAGTTTTTTATAATGTTAATCGAAGGTAGGGATGCGATATGTTCCATTTCTCCAAATGATATCGTCAACCAAATAATTACTTTCATTACATGCAAATTTTAAGTTATATTTATGAGAGTATCTTGTTTCGGAAATGAATTGCTAAAAAATAGTTATTATATTTTCCAATTTAAAAAGAAATTGTAACTATTTCAGAGATTTTTTTTCAAAATACCTATGCATTGAAAGTCAAAAGCAACCCAACCTTTCCTCTCTTATTCATGCATTATTTATAATTTCGCAATCATTTTTACTTATCAATGCCAATCATTGATATTAAGAATTTATATTCATTTCTATGAAACCAATTCCCAGAGTTTTTGTAAAATAAAATATTATTTGAGCACTTAAACTCCTCTTGAGCAAATGAAGAGGGGAAAAAAAGAACAACAATTCATAACGATTGTCCTGAAAAAAGAAAGAAAAGGGAGACAGAAATAGAAGCAAAGGAAAGAATACAGAAATCAGAATCTCAGAAAAAAGGAAAGATTCAGTCTAATGAATCTCCTTATGAAGAATCTCTTATTTTTCTTCATAACACCTTTTGACCATATGAGGATGAAAAAAAATTTCGTAGAGCAAATGATGAAGAAAAAAGTCTCGTTGACCAAAAAAAGAAGAAAAAAAAAAGTTTCGTTGACTAAAAGAAGATGAAAAAAAAGTTTTGTTGACCAAATGAAGAAGAAAAAAGTTTTGTTGATTAAATGAAGAAGAAAAAAGTTTTGTTGATTAAATGAAGAAGAAAAAAGTTTTGTTGATATCATCATAAATGAACATATATGAAATAAATTGAGGTAAAAATGAACCAACCAAATTATTTTGTTTTAGTTATTCCATTATTCATTGTGTTGGAAGAGTTGAGAAAAAAGCTTGAGAAAATTCGAATAACTTTAAGATTCTATTTAGGAGGACTCATTTCATTTTAGGACAAGAAACTGACTGTTCCATTAATGATGAACAATTTTATCCACCACTAACTTCAGTGATAGTTAGCAGCACTAATTGAGCACGAACATATTTTTCATTTTTTCTCTTTTACAAAATATAAAATAAAATACTTTTTTTTATTTAAAAGAAAACTTAATATATAAGCATCAGTCTGTCTTTGCCATTTTTCACAACATTTTTGAAAATTAAATATAAATTTTAAACTTCAAAAATATATATCAGCCCTCTCTCATATATGGGAATGATGAGACAATTTTCTTGAAAATTTAACTGGTTTTATTAATCCGAATTTTTTTTCACTACCATCAAGTTTATATTTTTAAATATATTGAAACGTTTTTCAAGATGTTATACTATAAATTCCCACTTTGTACTAGAGAAAAAAATTATTAGAAATATCTTTGTTAAAATTATTTTCATTCCTCCCAAAACCCTCTTACTTACAAGCGGGACATTTAACTAAAAACGTTGCAACTGCCTTTATCGAGTTTTCGAAGTAATTTCTAGAATTGCCCTTATCATAACGAGACTGAAATTTATGCCACAGTAGAATAATCAGTTGATCTAATGTATGTATCTCTATATCCTTATCCGCACGCTTTTTTTACAGACTAGTTGATTAATTTGACACATATAACAACAATAAGGACACGGCATATAAAGTTCTAAAAATGAAACACAGCTGATTTTATCATACATAACTGACGAAGCAGTCTTTTTAGTCAAGCTTCTCATCATTTTAGAAAACGACATTACTAACCTAATTTATCTATCTTATCTATCATTTAGTCCTCGCCATCAAAAGTTTTTGAATGAATCTTGAAATTTTTCACAGATCTCGGAATTTGTATTGTTCTTTGGCCTTGGTATTATTCTGTAACTTAGCTGTTTCATGTGCTGTCTATCATCTACAATTACAATCTCAGCTATGTTTTATGTGATGATAAGAAATCGTTTCACTTAATCACAGGATCAATGATTCTCTTAATGTTATCTAGCTAACGTGCTGTTGCACGAGCAACCTTCAAAATATATTTTGGAACATATTTCACAGTCTGACATTTCTTAATGATAACCAGATAGGAATGTATATGGTCACAAAGTTGTTACATCTTGAGGACATTTGTAAGATGTGTTTTGGAAATGATCAAGCATAAGGTGAGATTTGTACACGTTAAGATCGAGTGTCTCTAAGAGGCCAAAACTTTTCTGCAGGTAGATTTATAGTAAAGTATTCTGTATATATTGTTCTGACAATGTTTGAAATATAAGTTTAGTCTTTGGTAGGATCAGTTTTATTTACTTTGATTTCTTTTGATTCAAATGCCTCGAAATTTATTGCTAGTATCTTCTCTCATTTAGGTAGTTGTTTTCCAAATTTCCCATTGATTTTCTTTATTTTCGGACTAAGTAGCGCTGCTTTGTATTTGACTACTACTCCTCAGACTCCACTCACTGAATTAAGATACTGATATATTGCCTTCCAGGTTCACAAATCATACTAATGCTCATTTCAAACTATTATTATTTTTTTGAATATTTCAACTTTTTATATTTGTGTTGAAAGATAGAATTATCTTTATTGCACTTGATATATGCTTTCTTTATTTCATTGTGATATTTTACATCTCCTACCATTAATAAGTTTATTTATAAATTTTTATTATGGTTAAATACCGATTTGCACTTGAATTCTAAAACTTTAGATTTTTTTTATCTGAACTCAAAATATAGATAACTGTTTTCCAAAGTAATTTTTCAATCATCTGGCGGCTAAAATGAAGCTGTTACAACTTTAAAACCTTATTATATATAATTGGGTGAATATAGATTGTAAAAGAATTTTCCTCATGTATTTTTTCCAAATTTCACGCTTTTTCTGTGATTCAAATAAAAAAAAAAATTCAATATTTTTACGTTGATTAACATGAAAACGAGCAACTTTTAAGCTTTAATAGAATTCAATACAAGATTTTTTTCTTCAAAGCCTTATACAGTTCTCCGTTGATAAATTTGAAAAAGTAAAATAGCGGTTGAAACGATTACCAATATTGATATGATGTTATTTCCTGAGTTATTTTACCTGAGTAAATCCTACTTGTTTGCCTAGCAAATCCAAATAAGTTGCTTTGCCTGAACTTTTGCCGTTTATCTCAAATAATAAAATGAAATGAAATAAAGCATTTATTTTGAGTGAAAAGTATCTAAATCAAGTTCATGGTGATTTTCTTTTCACGGAAAATTGTTACTGCTCTTAAAAGAAATTCCAGGTGTTTATAATCATATTTGGCATTAACATACTTCTGAATAAGCAGTAAAAATTCTGATGAATTTATTTTCTTATAAATATTCATTTTTAGTAGCAAGTAATAAATTTTTGGCTTTTGAATACCGCTATAGTAGGTAACAAATTGATTTCCACTGAAAGAATGATGGAGAGCTTCTTTTTTTTTCCCTTTCGACTTTTCTAAGAGCATTTTTTTTTTCCTATTTTTCTTTTTTCAGCTGTAAGAAGGTCACTCGAATTCGTGACGAAGTAAACGTAATTCAGACCGCGTTCTTCTATTCCCATTGCTAGCTTCAAGTTCGGAAATCCCACTTTTCCAGCTCTGAACTACCAACAAAAAATCGCACCGAAACACAGAAGCAGACACTCAGAAATAAATGTAAATTTACACAACTACTGTTTCTGAACTGACAAATAACGACTTTTATAAGTTGGGTGAAATGAATGACTCAATTTTAGATAGTCGATTAACTTGTCTATTCTCTTGAATAATGTTGACATTACGAGATATTATTTTTCCTTCTCCCGTCTTTATTTATTTGGGGATGGAAAATTAAAAACTCATCTAATTAAGAAGATCTTTCAGTTAATCTATTTGATTAATAAAATAAAAATACCCTCGTTTTATATTTTCGTCAATAAATCACTGGAAATATTTTATTACTAAAACAATAAATTGAAAATTAACAAAAATTTTAATATACAGTTTCAGGTATTAATGATTCCTTCCATTGCATATCAAGAGATACACTGATTATAGTTTGCATAATTAGTTTGGGAACCTGAAAAAAAAACGCCTATTATTAAGTACGATTTTAATGCGGAAACATATTACTTATAATAGAAATCATTTTGTTTTATTTAGATTATAAATTGAAGAATGTACTGTATTGAATGCAATTTGGAAGATATGTAAGATTTACTCAAAATTGACTTATTGTTGCTTATTTATTAATACAGAGCATATTTAAAAAAATTAAAATTGTAAAATGTACTAAAATTAAATAATTTTTTTAGAAGTATACCACGAAAAGGAATTATTAAAAGAGAAAAAGAAAATTTCTGGAAGATTAATTTTCTTTTGCTATTTTAATAATTAATTTAAACTACGAGAAGAAACCATCCGAAATTCATAAACTTTCATATGAAATTCATAAACTAAGAGAAGAAAACATCCGAAATTCATAAACATTCATACGAAATTCATAAACTAAGAGAAGAAAA
>JAPMOQ010024920.1:1661731-1707046 GCA_026543055.1 Argiope trifasciata | reverse complement strand
TTGTTTTCTTTATTTTTCTATGTTTATTCATAATAAATAACATTAAGTGGAACTCAAAAAATTTCAAATATTTTACAAAAGATTCAGCGTTGATTGGAAATGAAGTTTTACATTTCAAAGGCACGATGCTCACAAACATAATCATTTTATATTGTTCATTTATTTTATTAGTTTTATTTACCGCTTCACTGCTTTTTTTAGCTTATTAAAAATAAGTTTTAAAAAGCTGTAGTAGCTCGGGTCAGACGATCCCTCAGGACTTTCAATCTACGAGCGTTTTTAAAGAAGCAGTGAATCGTTAAATATTTTATTACTAGTTGCATCTAATCCGGTTTCAAACGTTTCTGCTGTTTTTCTTGCACGGCCTGCATTTCAATAAAAAAAAATTTATGAACCATAAACTTAAACACAAATAAGAGAATATTTTTTTTATCTTAAAACAAATGCCAACATTTCTAATATTTAATTGCTTATTTGGAAACTCATAACTTTGGAAGAATTAAGACATTCTTATAGAAGGCATTCAAAAGTAACGATGATTCGTAAAGTGTAAGTTTTAAGAGTGTATATAAATTAATAGAAAGAGGATATATGAGATTAAAAAAAAGTGTTCAGATACATTCTAAGCAATTCGAGGTATTAAAAAATTTATGGTACTGCAAATTTTAATGTAGTTAAAAATTTTGATAAATACCTCACTTTATGAATCTAACAAAGTAACTAATGTGACAAGATCTTTTATATGTACAAAACGGCTTTAAAATTCGTTTTTTAAAGCATTATAAGAAAGAGTATTCAAATTCAAGGCATTATTAATTAGCACTTTTAAAAACCGAAAGCATTGATAAGCTTGCAAATATAAGAACATTTTAATATACTTAGTATAATGATCATTTATAGCTGCTGCATCATAGTTCAGTTGATAATTCGCCATTTTAATTTTTAATTATCGAAAATTATTTATTAAATTTAATTATATAGACATATAAATAATTATTAAACTGAAAATTTCCAAAACTGTTTATAAATAGGATTCAAAAAGGTCTTCATATTATGAAAATGCATTTTTAAGCCGTTATTGCAATATATTTTTACCCCTTTCCATACAGCTATTACATTCTATTTCCTTTTTAGTTATTTCAAATTTATGAAAATCTCTCTAATGAATTTAGAGCTACATTAAATTCTTCATGAAACATCATATGCAAATGGAAGATTCTCAATAAAACATTTTTCTAACTCAAAAAGATTTCAATTACTACTTATATTATTACTTTAATAGCATGGTTAAAAAAGTAACGTATTGCCGGTATATTATAAAAATCTGAAAAAGGAAAATTTTATTTTAAAATGTAGCAAAAAAATTGAGCACAACCTGTAAATGGTCAGTATATATTGTGCGTAAATGACAAGCAAGATTTTTTTTTACACACTGACAATATATTCCCAAAACGCTTATTCAAATCATTATTTTGTTACAAAAAAGATTGTATGCACCTCCTGCAATTATAGATACTTATGAACTGAACTAGAAACAAGCAATACAAAAAAAATTCAATTTAATTCCTACTTTGGTCAAAAAGGATGAATTATATTTTAGTTACTTTTTATTAAATAATTATCAAAAAAATTATTAAGTATCCAAAAATTATTGATTTTCGCAAGAACTGAGTTTGCATTCTTCATCTTCACATGAAAAATATTGAAATCCTTGCATTTTACCGATTGAATTACTGCTTGCGGATTTCAGTTTTCATTTAAACTGCTAAAATTCTATTTAAAGTATTAAAAACTAATTAAATCTAATTAATGAATGAATATTTGAAAAAATTGTATTAACATCAAGTGTCATCCATCAAAAGTTTTAAAAAATACATTTGAACTTGAGAAGATGAATAAAAAGTATTTTAGTAACGACTGATAATTTGAACAATATATATAAATATATATAAGGACAGTGTGAACTAATAGTAGGAATTGAATAAACAGATGGAGGAAACGTTTTATATCATTTCAGCCGCGAGATTAAATCAATTTAACAAAGCATTATTTGAGCCATGGTTTTTGAAACAAAGTATTGCGGCTCAAAATGTAATTTGTTCACTAAATATCAAGTAAAATTATTGAAAAATGTTGAATTTTAGAATAATTTGTTTTTAATATATTTTTTCTTTCAATTGTTTGCAGGAAAAAAAATATTTTTTACTGCATAAAATTATAAGAAAAAAAATTTCAGTATTAATGATGCTCAATATTAATAAAGAATAAAAATTACCGTATATTTCTCATAATATTTTAATTTTTGATCTTCAACCTCATATTGAGATCATTGTAGTTCCTTCTTTTCTATCAAAATTTTTTGAACTACAAGTTATTTTAGATCTCATTTCTAAAGAATTGAATTTTGTAAAATGTTTGCCTAAAATAGAAGAATCGGTAATTATTTGTGTCATAAAGCAATCTCAAGAATAAATATAAGGGTAAATATTAAAGATTCATTACTGCAATTGCCGATGTTGAAATTTTTAAAATACGTTGCATAAAAAATACTAGATACCCACTTTATGCTAAGAAATATGTTTAAGCCAGGATATTAATAAAATAGCTTTAAGTTTCTTTAATATCCGTCTTATAATATACAAAGTTCTCACGCTCTAAACCGACTTAACGAGAATTTTTAAGCAAGACACAAAAAATGCATTTAATGACAATGACAGCTTATTATCATTATATAGAACAGTTCGAGTACATATAAAGACATTTTCAAATATTGCTAAGTTCCATTCTTTGAGAAATTGAAATCTTTTATATCTAATAATGAAAATCTTTTTTTCAGAGAAATTACAAGCGCTTTTCTTCCAAGGACAAATCAGTTATAACTTCATGAATTTTACAACTGATTTTATTTTCTCGGATTAAAATGTGAATATTACAGAATTACCAACTATCTTGTTCTTTCAATAGCATGAATAGCTGCTTCGCATTTGGAAGTTCAGTTAGGTTTCCCATTTTTCACTGATTCTCCTATTATTAATCTGGAGCAGCTTAGCCAAGAGTGACTCTTGCGCCAATAAATCACAATAACCAATCAAACCAAAAACCAACACATTATTAATCTCAGTAATTTTAAGGTGAAAATTCTGCAGCATCTTTTAATACAAAAGTAAACATTCATTCGTAGAAACTTTCAACAAAACAACGTTTTAAAACTTCAATCATTTTTTAATACTAAGCCAATCTTTTCTTCAATTTTTATTGAAGGAGAGTATTGACGGGGTAACCGCGATAAAATCCAACAGAAAAAGAAAGATTAAGCGATGTTTGCTTTTCGATAACCATGTTGTTAAGTTTGAGTTTGTTTGTGTTTTATGGCACAAAAGCCATCTTTGGCTAAGCTGCGCCATATTCATAGAATTAAAATATTTGTATCAATTTATAATAAAATCAAAATCCAAATGTTTAAAAGCGTAAAAATGTGTGTCATAAAAAAGCGCTACAATGATAAAAGGTGCGGTACAGTTATAAGAATAATTGCTAATAATTATATGTATGATTATAAAAACCAATATTTTTTTAATCTAACAAGATTAACATGCGGGGGTTTGATCATGTTGTTAAATTCTTTCTCTGGTATTTGTTTTAATACTACAACGTATGTCCTAATTTATGCCAAATAATATTGATTAAAAATATCAAATGCAGATTACATTGTCCCTGAACTTGCTGCTTTAAATATTAGTTTTTCAGTAGAAAGAATAAGTGTTAACATCACCACATCGCAAGAAAAGTTCAATTTATGAAGGGTGTGTCCAGATAGTCAAAGATACATTGAGTACTAAGTCTTCTCAAGAAATGTTCATATATTTATAATTTTAATGCTATATTTCAAAATCTGCATTGGTTTTTGCTATTCAGAATAATCTCTTGAAATTTTTTTCAAATAAGATAGGCCGTATTATTTTGAATGTAATTTTAATTTGTTATTGGTTCTTAAAGTTTTACAGCTTCATTTTATTCAACAGAAATATGACAGTTGCTACTATAAACTTTTCGTTATCAGCTTCGACAGAATAAGATTAATATATTTTGTTAAAACTTAATTATCAGAGCAGGATTCAAGTTAGTGAAACATTAACTCTTTTAGTTTTTTAATTTTTAATTGCTTTAAGCAAAATATTTTAGAGGTGTATTTATTTTACAATACACAGTGCTTAGTAAATACAATTTATTAAGTACTCTGTTCATGTCAGAATTGATAGTATGTTCAATTTTACATATCCATTCATAAAGGAAACATGAAAATGAATTTTAAGCTCAAAAAGAGAACTCAGAAATCCGAACATGCGAGAGATCACACTGGTTTGTTACAAGAAACTATTGACCAGAGCAAAAAGCGCCCTATGAGAAGCTACTCTATGAGATTTTGGTAGCAAGGCCTTAAAATGCAGAATATGTTCAGCAGATATGCACATCTCCAGATATTATTTCAGATCAATTTTTAGATCAAAGCGAGAAAGTGTTGGATTTCTTAATAGAATGGAAGGAAGAAATAGGTTTTTGGAATATTTTAATATAAACGCACTCAAAAGTAATAGCTCTGCATGCTGATCAAAAGAAAACCATTGAAAAAAATCATACCTTAAATCTTCATTTCGAGTAAAAATCATAAAATAACAAAATTAGTAAATAAAATAAGTATAATTATTTTTGAATTTTGATGAAAAATCAGAATTTTATCGTCATACTAATATACGCACTATTTCATTAAATGATATGCTTAAAAAATTCGCCTCCTACTAACAAAGGAAATATGTTTTTATGACACAAGATAATACTATATTTCGAAGAAATTACCTAAAAGTTAGCATATACCGAGAAACAAGAAGAAAGAAGCATACAGGTGTTATTCATGAACTTGGTAAGCGAAATGTTGGTCACGTAATACTTGTAAGTGGGACTTTTAGTGAAATTGTCAAATGCAAATGAAGTTCTGGAAGACAGCTTTATTAACATCAGTTAAATGGAAACGATTAGTTAGGATGGTATAATAACAAGATGGAAAACTTGTATTATCAGCAACGTGGAAATTAATATTCTTAGTCCATTGCTATAGCTAATTTGCTTCTTTCTTTGCTTCAATGTACAAATATTCAAATAACTTATACAAATTTCAAAACAAATGAGTGAAATGCAACCATCGCAAATAAAGCTGATCCTAGTAAAGACAAACAGTATAATCTGGGTAATTGTGGAGAAATCTAGACAGTATAATATGCTATAGATCTGGTTGTATGAGATTTTGCACCTTTGGGGAGTTGATCTTAGTAAAGACAAATAGTTTAATCTGGATAATTTCAGATAAATTTAGACAGTGTAATTTGTTTCAGATCTGGCTGAAATTGATTTGATTGTTTTTGGTCATTCTTGATGGCTGCTATGCGCAAACTGGGTTTGGAAGGCGCACTCTCGAAACAAATCTTACAAACGAATCCAAAACGGTCATTATATAATCCATGTTGCTTTGTCATTAAGAGATATTAGTTCATTAAATAAGGCTCAAAGCATAATTTTGAGGTTCTTTCAGGCACCGATACATTTACCAACCCATACTAAAAGAATTATCGATCTTGTAACTGAACTTAAAACTTAACGTTCTCTTCTGTCACCTGAAGAACGTGTTTTTGATTTTGATAGTTAATGAAAAATTATATATACAGGATTACTGAAAGATACAAAAGGCAAGAATCGAAGATTTCGTATCTGTTAGAACTTTTATAATGGCATCAAGCTGATAGATTGGATAAAATAGTTGTGTCCGTTTCAAATAATGAATGTTTTACAAAAGTGATTTCTTTTGTTGATTCCGTATGATAAAATCTGCTGATATATTTGACATGCCATATCCTAATCGTTGAATAATGAGTAAAAATCTGTAAAACGTGACAGCTTATATGAAAACAAGGTTATAATACATTAACTTTGGTTTCGAAATTCGCAGTGTTAAAATTTAATTATAAAAAGTCAAAATTTAAGATAACATCTTTGTCTATATAAACATAATTTAATACATTTCATTCAATTGAAGAAAGTATCAAAGAAATTTACATTCATCCAACTTCTTATGATATGTGGATTTTCATAAAAAAAAATATGTTATCAGCAAAGAGAAACAAAATTGTATATTGATATCAAAATTGAATATGAACACACGAATTAAGGAATTATTTCGGAAGGTGGTCTTTCTTTATTAAAATATCAAAACTGAAAAGTCTTTATTAAAAGCATGCCTTATACTGAAATTTATTCAATAATGAAACATAAGCCGTATGTCATACCCTGCCCATGGGGAAAAATCCAGGATGAAATGTTAATAACAACTTTGCAAATGATCTGAGTATCATTTAAGCAAAAAATTATATTGTTGGGAAATCTGACATAATTTTTTAAAAATCAATTAAAGATATGATGAATTTTACAGAAAAAAATTATATAATCGAAAAAATATTTATCAAGTTTTAATATAAAATTCATTTTTTGAACGATAACATTTTAGGAAATTAATGCAAAAAGAAATGTCAGAATGTAAGCTAATTTTTAATTAATTAAAAAATTTGCTCTGAGTTCAATTTTTTATCCTTCAAAACATATGCGTGCTAAGTTTGGCAATTCTAGGTCAACGATAGTGCTAAATCAAACAGTAGCTCTAGGTGAAACGGCCTGGCTTGTAGTGCTCAAGAACACACAAAAAATCAAGAACAAAATATTCACTTTTGTTATTAGTAGAAATGGAGATATCACAGCCTATCTGTTTGTAAAATGGTAAAATTCTCAACTTTTATTCCTAAATGCTAAAACTTCAAACTTTCCTCGCGAACTCAAAATGTGTCGCACGATTTTCAAATTTAATTTTTTAATTATCAGGCAATCAAAATGAAAAAAGACGTCATTAAAGGCCAAATGGCCTTAGCCTGTATAATTTTAGCGTTTCTCGTCAGTATTTTCAAAATTTAAGACCCATTGTACGAACTAAAGATTCAAGGTATAATTTATTATTATCAGCAAGCAAATATTCTAATTTTGAGCTCTATTAGAATTCGATATTCGAAAAAAAGATTTTTTTTTGAAGCACATATAGCACAGATTTAATCTCAGTCCGGTGTCATTTCAAATTCTTATTCGTAATTATTAAAATCATGGTACTAAAAGTTAAAATATCAAAAAACCTCGCTCCTCTTCTTTAGGTTATGTGCAGTAGACATTAATACTAAGAGCAATGAACTGCTTCTACAGATAGTAGAAAAGATTTGTAAATACTAATTCAAAAGAACATTCAACAAAATCATTATCTCTCAGATAATTCTAGGATGTGAAACCATTTGTTAACATGCTTGTATCCTTTCAAACTACTTAGATGAATAAAAAGGATTTAAAGTAGATACCAGAATATTAGACGTCATTTAAATCTTTTCAGCTTGATTATTCTTAAAGCTGATTAAAACTCGTGATCTAACATTTATTTAACTATAATTTAAAAAGTTTTTTTCTTTGGGTGCTGCAAATAAAATCTTTTTCAAGGTCATAAAATATAGTAGCGTTTAAAATGTAATTATTTTCCTCTCTTAATCCCCACCTAAGTATAACCTTAAATTAACAAGCTTTGCGATTTCTAACGTTCCCCATTCCTTTAACAAATGGGTTAAAATTTATTTTTCCTACCATTCTGGTTTTAGATTTAACAGGATATAAAGAAAAGCAAATTGAAGTAAAATCTTGATTAATTCATCCTTTGATTTCTTTAGTTACGTTGAAAATTGTAATTATTCTCTTCTAAAGGATTAATTTCAGATACCTCGAAACGTGATAACGCTTTTATCAAAATTTTAATTTTAGCTATATATATATATATATAAATATGAGAAAAAGTGGCAAAATGGTTTTGATTGGGATGACTTTGATTGGTCATATAATTAAATTTTGCTTCATAAAAAGAAAAATATTTAAAAAACATTTATTTTATAAAGAGTAAAATTCACTGGAAATAAATTATTAGCAACTATTTTTTAAAAAGATAAATTCGTTAGATTTACCATAATTATTAAAGAAAAAAATTCACATTGCTTTTTTCATGCATTTTTAAATTTTTTTTTCAAAAAACTGTTATTAATCCACTTACATTCCCCTAAATCGATTTAAAACTTAAAACACTCAACGCACGAGTAGTTTTTAAATTAACTCTTACATAAAACTCATTAAATTCAATATTTATCACAACTGGCTTCATTAATTTTTAAGTGCAAACGAAGCAGATGACCTGTGAATGTAATAATCTGAAGTAATATTCTTTTCAATTTCCCAGCACTACTGATTTATATTTTTATTTAAAAAATATTTGATAATTCAATTACTGCAATATTTTCCAATATTTTCGAAGAAACGTATCTTTCGAGCAAGCTTAAAAAGATTAAAAAAATCTAGATGACACTTCATACCATTATTTTGCATGACTCCTTTGAGGAAAAATTGCTCACATCTCTTCATATTTTATCGATTAATTTTTTTATAAATCGGATACTAGTATTTTTTTAATGTAGTGATGAATTAACTATTAAACTCAATTGTTATAATACTAAATGATTCGAATAAAACATGTTTCCAGATATGAATTTTCTAATATCGTTTTTTCTCTGTATAATTTGACGGAAAAAGTTTAATAATAACTCAGATTTTGAAGAATTTTCATATCACATTAAGCTTCTTGACAGTTATCTGTACGGTAAAAATAAATTTGACTTCAAGCGAGCATCTTGCTTGTTTGACTTTTGAATACCAGTAAGATGACAGTGTTTAAGATACTATTAATATTTTAATGTACCACATCGTGTTGAATACGTTGAAATTCTGTCCTCAGTGAATAATTTGGGAGGGAATAAAACGAGGAATGATTGAGGAATAAGTGATTATGAAAAATGATAAATAGTTACCCACAACAAATTTCATTAAAACCCTTTTAGAAAATAAAGCTTTCTAATCGTCTGAAAACATTTCATTTGCCTTTGTGGATTTACATTTGAATGGATGGAAAATGCTTGAAGTTGAGCTCTGAGTTTTCAAATTAGACAGACTGAGTTTTCAAATTAGACAGACTGAGTTTTCAAATTAGTAAGAAAAACAGAAAACTGCATCTGAATAATTGATAATTGTTCACTTTTGTATGAAGTACTTGTTTACTTAATGAGTAATTAAGAAGAATGTTGATATTAAATTATTACTCGTCATTTAATCCAGAATTTATTTATTAATTTTTTCATTACTTTTCCATGCATATTTCTAAGCTCTTTTAAATATTTCTCTGAAATTTTCAATCTAAATTATTTTCAGTTTTTGAAATCATTAACTCGTACCTTTTTTTAGTGAAAACCTTTTGTGAAGAAATAGTTCCTATGTTTGCATGAATTAAATTGTTAAGATGTTTTCTTTTGTCTGAATAGAGGATAATATTCACAGAAAAATCAGTTTGAAATTTAAGAAAAATGTGGTAAAAAGAAATTTTTCCATTAAAATTTGACGGAGCAAATTACGCGATTTTATCAGTGATTATGCATGAATTTAATTTTCAAACTATATTTAAATTAATAAGAAATTAAATTTTGTATTAAATCATTCATTAAAAAATATGATATGATAGACTTTTTAATGTTAGTTTTGATTATATTTGAAGTTTTTTATTGGTAGCATTTAATCCAATTAAAATTTTGTGAAACTTGGTGATAGCATATTTACTTACCAAGAAATGCAATAATCTTTATAACAGGTAACATCTTTATGAAAATTAATTTGCCCTATTTGTGTACTGGATTTAATAAGTTTGTGAAGTAGTGAAGTTTAAATAACAGAAATTATCTAAAATACTTCAAAACATTTTTCAAGTTATTTTTGCAGCAATCTCTATTTTTTAAGCTTGCATATAGCTCAGATGAAATGGAAACGTTAAGGAATACAGGAAAGGGACTTTTCTTAAATAGCTATCAATTCTAATACCTTAGATATAGTTCCTATTTCACAGCTATGATAAAGTTTTAAGTTAAAAGAAAAAACTTCCAAACTAAGTAAATGGATAGGAAAGGCTCACTTATGCTTAATAATTGTTAAATGTCATGTTTTAAAGATAGACGTCGTAGATTTGTGAAAATTTAAGAGTCGACCAACTGTCTCTTCTAACACATGGGAGGACGACTAATGCCGTGCATCGCTAAAGAATGTCCCCGTTTTTTAATCTGGTCTAGTTATATTTTTTAAAACTATCTCGCACTGAAAAAACAATAATGGAAGACGAAAGAAAATCTTGCCCTATTTAAGGTTGGGAATTGTCCATTTAAGGTTAACCATTATTCTATCCAAAGTATTCAATAGTTATTCCAATTATTCATTGCAAAATAATCCAATTTGAGGCTAAAAGCATGTAAGGTACCGTAGATCTAAGGTAAGGCAATTGCCGACCGAGCTTCTCCTTTAATGCATTGGAAAAAATGTTTTACCGACGGCTTGCATCATTTCAGGACACCACCATTCTAAATTTACATCTTTTTTTCCCCCTGTTAAAAGGAGAAGTCAAAATTGGAGACAAGATGAAAGTAATAGTTTTGTGAAGAATTTACTTAGTAGAATGAAAATGATACAAAGTTCCTGATGCAGTAAGCAATGAATAGGTTATTCTATCGCGCTTAAGTAATTCGATTTTTTTGTAAATAAATTAAATAAGCTCATTCGTCGTCTATATCTTAAAAAGAATCTTTTATGTTCCCAAAAAGAAATATTTTCGAGTGACATTCATGCTTTTTAAAGCTAGCAAATGTACTATGCGCTCAGAAGTAAAAAGATTAAAAGAAATAAAAATATATCAATTCAAACAACGGCATAACACAAATCTTAAAATCTAATGATGAGGATTTTTTTTTTGTTTTTTAACGTATCAAAATTAACAATTTTATTTAAATTTAAAAAAAAAATTTCGTCCAGAAATCTGGAGCAAGACCATGATAATCTACTAAATGAGAATGGATAGACAAAATTTAATTTAATAAATAGTGTGTAAAAAAACATATTTTTGGACGAATTTTCTGTTCCAAAATACTTATCATTATAATGAAAATTTGTAGAGAAATAGCAAGCAAACTATCTGAATTTTTATTTTTTATGTTTTGGATGTGATTTATACATATAAGAGTTAATGATTATTTTCTTATATTTTTCTTTGCAGGTTACTAAAGAAATATTTATATACTTTTTATTGTAGCTTATTTATAACATTTTTTCGCTGATTAGAAGTAAATTTCAGTTTACTTTACAATGTAGAGCAAATTTTTGACTATCAGTAATATTCTTATATTTTTAATCTTTTGCTCACGATAATTGAAAGTTCTTTGATATCATCTAAGATTCTTTGTACAACTATTTACGTTAACTTTGACAAATTACATTTCAAAAATTGATATAAAATTTCCAATATGCAGTTATATTTTTGTATATCTTTTATTCATATTTATAAAATTACAGAGACACTAAGGCATTTAATACCTATTTTGCATATAATATCGTTTTTGTGCGCGAAAAAAAAGTATTCATCTTCCAAAAATGGTTTTGCATCAAGCTGCCAAATTACTCTAGAAACAGTTCATTGTAACTGAACTCTTCTAATAGACTTCTTATTTTGTAGTAGCTTATTCTGTATCTTGAAAATCTCCTCGCTACATATTATTTTAAGCGCTTGTTCTATCTGAATTCCCCTTCGTACATTTCAATCAATATCTCGCAGATTTCAAAGAAATTGAAATGAAAATTAACATCAGATAAAAGGCGTCTACTGCGTATAGATAAGGACTTTTTTTTTCTTTCTCAACAAATATGGATATTCAAACCATTCATCTTTTTAATTTTACTTTGTAAGCCTCATAACACGAGGTTATCAAAAGTTATTTGTAAAAAAAGCAATTCCTCTAATTCTTCATATTTCACTTTTATGAATCATATTTTATCTTGTGGTTAAGCGGATCAGATAAATAGTGTGGTTTGGGAGGGGGAAGGTAGGTGAAAGAATGAAAAAGAAAAGAAAAGAATGGCTTTTACTGTGCAATGAGCACAGAATTTTTTTTTTTTGAAAAAATATATAAACAGATAGTATCCTAAAACCTGCTTAAAGAGGGCCATTGTTCTCTGTAACTGTCTTTGAGAGTGTTGCCTTCAAAGCAGTCTATTCTGACTTCGTTTTCAAGATATTTGTTTATACTGAAAAGAAGAAATCATGCCAACTACTACTACCACTAACTAAACACTTTCATAAGACCTTAGGATAATTCAATAAAGGATTAACCTTTCAGTAATTTATTTAAAGCTTCATCTCAAGTAAGCGCTGGCTCATTAATGTTGAGCATTTCCTTGTTTTGAAGGAACGTGAACTGAACCCAATTCACTACCGCAAACTGTCAATATATATATATATATATATACTTTTTGCTTGGCTTATTTTGTTAATTAATTTAGATTCATTTGTACTGTGCTGCGTTTGCGCTCTCCAAATACAATAATTGACTTTTTAAAACCTAAAAAAATTTAAAACTTGTTTGAATCCGTGATAATTTTTAATTTCGATTCCAATTTTAGTTTTGTTTCCGTAATGAGTGTCGTTTTTGTTTTGTTTACATCATTTTATTAATTATATTAATTTGGATTTGTTTCATTAATTGGTTCGATTTCATTTAAATAGTGTAGTAATAGGATTACAATATTTTTATTTGATGGGATTGCTTTTAAAGTTAAGTATAAGGTTAAAAAATAAATCTTCATTCGATAAATTTTATTCTAAAATTAAAATGGATTACGTAAGGGAGTAAAGGAAAACTGTAAACTAAGATGCTGGTTCAGAAGTCGTCCCTTTCATCTGATCATATCTTACAATTTCGTGGTATTTTTCCAATCTTTACTTGAATTTGCAAGGTTTTATTATTATTATTTCTGAGGAAACTTTGATCATACAGTAAGCTGAATTAGTCCCTTCACCTTCCAAAAAATTTGTTTCAGCTTTTAAAAATTCTGCTTCTTCACATTTCAAAATTGAAATTGAAATTACTATGGGCAGTTTTGAATTTGAAAAATCTAATGAAAGTTCAGAACAATATGATAAGCAACTAATATGTCTTCAAAAATAAATAAATGAATGAAGTTTAATTTTAAGAAAATTCCTTAAGACAAAAGGTAAGCAAAGTATTCACTTCAGTTTCATACAATGAACTTTATAAGGATATATAATGGAGCAACTTTGCCAAACTTAAAGTTGAACTTTTAATCTCTTTTTACTACTTTTCACGATTTTTGGGGACTGGTGGATAGAAAATACTATGAGTTGACAAACTGTTTTTAACGTGAATAGAAAAATGAACTTTATCCTTGATTTCTGTAGCATACTAAACTTAGTCATGTTGTCACTATAGTCATGCTGTCTCTGTAGTCAAGCTTATTACATTAAAAAAAAGTTTTTAAGGCTTTGCCAAATATTATAAGAAAAATTCTGAAGAACTTTCTCAATTCACAAGTAGCTCTTAAAGATTTATTACAAGCTGACATACAGAACATATCAAACAATCAGTTGTATTTCAAAGGGCATAAAATTATTTCTTCTAAATGTATTTTTCTAAACAAATGTGGTTTCAAATCAAAGAAAAATAACTTAGATTGGTGTAGGTGACTGATAATTAATAATTTCTGTGAATTCAAAAAAGGAATTAATAATTTTCTAAGGAGTCATTTAAAAAACTCCTAAACTTTTCTTTTAATACAATAAAGGAATTTGGTTTTTCAGACAGTTGAAAATGATACACGTTCTGGGTTTGTTGGATAGCATGACTAATAAATTTTGATCCTTAAGCAGCGAATAAACATTATCTTCATAGGTAAACAAGATAATGAATCAAATTTATGGATTTTTTTTTTTCTTAACTAAACATGTTTCAAAGAAAATATACAGATTAGATTTTGAAATATAGAATAACTGTTATTTCTGAAGACATAAATTCTAGTTCGAATCAAAATAATTGTCAAACATTGTTAACAAGTTCGTGGACAATAATTTGGGGTACAGTTAAAATAGGCAAGTCAAATATTTTACATTGAATTGAAAAATTGAATGTTATGGCATTTATGTCATTTGAAAATTTTAAGCTATGAAAATGAATACAATAGTATTTGTACCGTTTTGTTTTTATAAAAATGAATGCTATGGCATTCATGTAACTTCATATCAATGGAGATAAATGCTATGATATTTACTTCCCCAACGTGTTGAAATTGAAACGTTTTCTCAAATACTAGCATTGTTTGCCTTTTATTTTGACGTTTCCTTTTCAGTATTTTGAGATTATTCCTTAACGCTTTGCAATAAAAACTATTATTATGAAATAGATTTTATTGCCATTAATTCTCTGTATTCATTTAGTTAAAATAAAGTAAATTTCCTTCAAACAAAATCCACATAAATTTAAATGTACTCCGAAATTTCAAAATAAAAAAAAATGAATTTTTGGTGTAGAATTTAATAATAATGCTGAACGAAGATTTGGAATATATGCTAATAAAGCATACAAGTATGTAACATACAAACAAAGTAACAAAAATGTAGACTTAATTCAGCTAAAAAAATGCAAACCCTAAAAATTTTTTTAAACTTAACCTTTTATTAAAAAGTTATGATTTAATTCTTACAACGATGAAAACATACTATAAATTTCTTATCTGAATGACACTTTATGATAATAATCGAAGAAAAAAACATATTTTTATTATTTGTTCTGGATACTGAATCTGATTAAATGATCAAATCAACAATAAATAAAATCAATTTGCATTTTTATGTACTACTTTTTGCTAATAAATAAAAAATACCTGTACAGTTTAATTTGACCGAAAGCACTTTTATTTTGAAGGAGCACTTATATTCTATAGCTTATTAAGAAGAAGTGTAAAATATTCCTACCTTGTGCGTTACCGGCATGTAGTGACATCGCAGCAGCCCATTGGTTAGGTGTGCCTGAGGGTGGTCCTAGTGTCCGTTGTCCAGCCACGTGCGTCCTAGTAGTCCACACGCCTGACATCGGGTGGGGGAGTCTAGAATGATGCGGACTGAGGTAACCAGGATGAGATGCATGGACGTCTAAGATCCTGTCCATCAGGTACAGTTCTGAACCGGAGATGGCGACAGGCATCATCGCTTCACTTCCATCTTGAGATTTGAGATTAGTCTCTGGATGGGACTGAAAATGTGAAGGATCTGACAAGGATCCGATATAGAGTTCCGTCGGACTCCACAAAGTTGGCCTGGGAGAGTTGGATTTGGTTCCTGCGAGTAAAGATGCCACAGAAAAGTTAGATATAAGCTCAGGGGTCTCTCTTTTACCGGTCTCCGGTATATCTGTCTTAGAGTCCTTCATTTGGGATGTCTTCAGGTTCACCGCTTTCAGTAATTGTGGCATTTCCGACTTGCTGTCGTCGCTCAGAGTCGAACTTCGAGAACTCTCGGCGTTCGTTTCGGATTCCATGTTCAATATATTGCTCGTTCGATGGTTCGTTTTTTAGAGCAATAGCATGGTATCACAATTTTTCGACCTCAAGCAAAACGGGGATCTTTTTTTTTTTCACTCCAGCAATGCTATCATTTTCCAGATGCACACTTTTATTTACCATCTACTCTCAATTCAAGAAAAGCCCGCGTTAAAAGCGGATTCCTTGCTCCAGCTGATACTGCGAGTTTCAGATGTCAGTTGATAAGGCAGAGTTTCGCAGTAACTAAATGATTAGGGAAAAGCTCCGCTGAGCGCCCTGTCAGCAGACACGAGTTCCGCTTCTGAACGACTCCGACTGCTTACATCAGATTCCCCTTCCGAGAACTAGCTGCCCATCGGTAGGTCGCTCTTTGCAAATGATCTCTAATTAATTGGGGAGGCGAGTATCCGCCCTGCGTTGGCTGGGGCATCCTGCTATGAAACCAGTTCGGTACCGCCTTCGAAAGGGCGTGGTTTCGCTGTATAATGCCGCCTTCCATTGGGCGAATGTCAGCCACCGTTGACATCATCATTTCCGCCCCTTTCCCCTGCTCACTGAGCTACTCTCTCATGGAAAAATCACTAATAGAACTGAGGCACTTTCCGAAGTTGTTTATTGGGTGATTGAATTCAATGCTTGAGATAAGATGCTATCTCCTTTATTTATGATTATGTTTTGTTAGATCCCCCGTTTCCGTTTAACTTTTTCGGAAAGTGGAGGAATAGATTGCTTTCGATTGTTCAGAGCATTTTATAAAATCCCCTCCCCCCCCTCGAACAAATGATTTGAATACTTTTTTTTCTCATAACAATGCGATAGTGATTGATATGATAAATTGATTTTCGTATCTATAATTACAAAATCTAACTATATTTTTAACTTAAAGATGGTAAGCAATTTTTAAAAAAAAATAATTATAAAATTACAGATGGATGGAAATTGCAACTTCAAGAAGAAAATGTTTTCCTCCTCCCCTAAAAAAGATCAGTTTAAAGAAAAAGGTCAGGAAAAATCATTAAATAACAATTACAATTTTATTTATATTGAACCAATCTCAATAATAAAATCATGCTCAATAATAAAATCCTTCAATTATAAAAATTAATCATTGAGTTTGTATTGGGAAGAATCTCAAGAAATAGTTTTTTTTATTTATTAATCTATATTTATTGAGATTTAGTTTGATTAATACGACTAAATTGTGTTATTAAATTCAATAATTTCACTGTAATATTTAAGTACGCCTTTTTTGTGTTGTTTAAATTCAATAATTTCACTGCAATATCGAAGTACGCCTTTTTTGTGTTGTTTAAATTCAATAATCTTACTCTGTAATATTAAAGTACTCTTTTTCTTTCTTTCTTTTCTTTTTTCTTTTTCTTTTCTTTTCTTTTTTTTTTTTTTTTTGAAAAATAAGTGAAATTAAAGAATTTGTTTGAATATTTATGAAATCGGATGTCGCTTCATGTGAAAGTCCCCAAAACTCTCAAAAGCATCTTTTTCTTAACAAAAATAGTCTCTAAAGGGCAGGGAGTAGTTTTTGAACACAACTTTTTGAACAATTATAAAACCTTTTGAACAAATATAAATGCAAATTTCAAAAGAAAAAAAAATGTTTAGCTGTTACTTGCTATTCGGGAAAATATATAAGAGTATGCAATTACTTGTTTTTATTAAATTGAATAGGTGTACAATACTAATTTAGAGCATTTTATTGATGTTTCATTATATATGCTTTCATGCAAAGCTTGTCACGTTCATACTGAATTCAGAGCTTCTGAAATGTCGTATGTATATATGAGCTTAGAATTTGTTTGTGTCCTTGGTTTCAAAAATAATTTATTTTCTTAATGGAACATATAAAAATAAATAAATAATTATTTTATATACATATAAATAAATTAACGTAATCAAACTCTCTATGCATAATCCATATATATAACAAAGTAATCCAATTATACATAAAAACATTCAAATCTTTGGATAGATTTTGTAGAAGCAAGTGAAACCTTTCTGCTCAATGATGAGGCATGCATGAAAAAATACTAATTCTTTGCAACATTATTTTATTACTAAAAAAATGTCTAGTAATTCAATGAGAAAGGATTAATATTTTTTGGATGAATATATAATTATTATTACTCAAGTATTTTATTCACTGTCATCTTAGTAATATTATAAACTATTAAAAATAATGCAATTGTGATTTGTGCAAAAAAATATTACAATTGTAAAAATAAATATTTGGTTTTTAATTCGTTATACTCTTATTTTTTAATTCATTGCAAGTGAGAATATTTTCATTTCGGTCAAATATGTATATTTTACAGATACTTAACTCAATACCTCTCAATATTTTATAAACTTAAAGATTTTGTTTTAAAATTATTTATTTTCATTCCTTTACTTTTTAATAGACTAACTTTTCTTAAACTTTAAAAATTCATAGCAGACATATGTATAAAAATTAATTTTTGTTCTTTAACATAAATTTAAAATAAATTAAGAATATTACTTGCTACAAAACTTTAATCATATGTTGAACGACTTTTTTATTTTTTTCAATCGCATTTGTGTAAATCTGCATAAATAAGTATAAAAAAGGAAAAAAAAAAATCTTACCAAATTAATTTAAAATATAAATTTTTACTCTAGATTGATTACTTAAAAATCTCACAAAATGTCAAAAATATTTTCTCTTCAAAAATGTTCTTATTTCAAGTAAGAAATTTTTTCTAATAACAAGTATTCAAGTTATAAATTATACATAATGTTATTAAAATTCGAATTCAAAAGACACAATGCATCATTGTGCCGAATAGCATTTTTGGGAACCGTGCATTTTTGCTAAAGTATTCATCGTAATTTCATAAATATATTCCAATTAATTCATTTACATATCAAAAATAAAGTTTAAATAATTTAGATCTTTTTGAGTTTGAGTGAGGTTTTAGTATCTTGCAAATAGGGTGGTGAAAATATTAATTCTCAGCATTCTGTATTTAACTTAAGTGTATTTTATCTGAAATATGGACTACTATGTGTTTTTATTTGATTACCTGAAGGAATGTTGGAATGGATTCATCATAAAAGAAGAATTAAAAAGTTATAAAAGATAAAATTCCCTTTAAAAAAAGAACGAAAGAATGTTTTAGTAGTAACTAAAAATCGCACTCAAACATTTACATCATAATTTTACCGTAACTTGCTTTTCGTTTCCTTATCTTAACTGAGACGGTTATTTTTATTCTTTTGTAAATATACTGAAATGTTATGATGAATGTTAAAAGGAAAAATTGTTCTATATAAATAAAACTAATGCTTAATAATAATTTTCTAAACCTAAAAAAAATGACTTGCAGGCCTATTTGATCCTTTAAACACGATTTACTCCAGAATAGAAGTCAGGCATTAATTGGATCGTTTTCTGTTTCAAAAAACAAATCATTACGCCATTTTCTTAACAAAAGTAATCAATTTTAAAAAAGCTATTCAACTTGTTGTGTCTTTTAATAAGTTCCAAGCTTAGATAATTGAGAAGTATGGAGCTAGTAATCGTAAAATGTGAGTGAAAATGGCGCAGTTTCAGGGGGAACTCTATATAATTAATTTTATTTTATATCGTTATTGTAGGTAATTGATCAAGCGCTTACTTGTAGTGGTCATTGTTTTTTTTTATGAAAGAAAGCATAAAGATTATATGAGATATCTTGACAACCGTTTTGTCGTTTCTCTCATTTTTGAAAATGATTCTTATCTCATTTTTATATTTATATTTGATGCAAGCATTTCTGTTCTTTTATAAATATAAATTGAATTTTTCATCATGTTTAAAAATATTTCGCCTTTTAAATGAGCTAATGTTTTAAAATTATCTATTACACATTTTGAAACTGTTATGTGAGCATATAATATATGCACTATTGAGTTCACTGAATATTTGATAGAATTTGAAATTCACATTAGCCAAATATGTTACTTAAGTTTTCATTTTATCTGTTAATTATCTCGATATCTTTTCTTGTATATTGTATTTCTTGTATTAACAAAATGTTATGATATTAAGGAAAAATTTAAGCTAAAAATGATGAAAGATAAAGTATTCATAAAAGAATAAAACAAAACTGATAAAGAATCATTATTAATTTTTGATTCTTAGATCATATAAGGTTTTTCCTGCGAATAACTTTAATTTTAAATGCTAATTAAGTGATAAAACTTCAGAGGACATTTGCTTATAAAATTCGTTATTCTGCTATCTAATTGTTACGTTGCTTCGGTTTATAGTGCGTACCATTGTATTTTGATCAAAGTGAGATTCTGGAATGCATTTGTAGCAAATGATAGGTACCTAAAAACATATTACATCTGGAGCCTTAATTAATTTTTTATGTTCTAGCAAATCAACTTGGTCTGTCTTTTAAAATTAAAAATGAACTTTGAGTCTCCTAAGAGAGATTGGCCATATTCCAGAGTGTGCTTGAACTGTTATATTTTTTTTTTATTATTTCAATTTTGGCATTCAAACATCTACTGAATACCATTTTTTAAAAATTAAACTTTGTTGCACATTTCACCCAGTTTATTAACACTCAGGGAAAGTACATAATGATCGTGGCTCTTTATTGGTAACTAAAGGATTTAATTCGTGTTAGTTTTTTCTTTAAGTTTCTTTCTTTCCCATTTGGGTGCTGGCAACTCACAGTATTCTTTTAAGGGGACGTTTTCGAAAAGTTTTCAGAAAAATTGCAACGCCAAAATTCGCTTCAATAGAGAATTTCACCTTTTCATTAAAAATTGAAGTCTTGTAAAGGGAGGAGGATGTGGCTACAATAAATAAGGGGGAAAAATTTATATATTTTCGTACATCGTGCCATTAATTTTTCAAGCATGAAAAAAAAATATATATTTCACAATTATAAGTGTTCGAATTAATGCGTTTTTTATATTGTTAAATTAGGTGAAATGCCGTAATAAGGTTATTTCGTAAAAATTATGACATAAAATACCATTTTAATTCGATTTTTTTACTCGTATAAATTAAAAACAGAATGTGCAGAAAGGCAGAACATTCTGTATTGACTTAAAGGTAGGTTTGAAACGATAGGGGAGATACACATGCCCATGGCACCAGTTTAGGATAGTCTTGCCTGAGTCCTTTGTGGTCACTGCTCTGGGTGAAGCAATATTTTTACGTTTTTGATAAAAGAAAGACAAATTCGAAGACATTGAAGAAGACTTTTCATTTTAAAGTTAGTTTTATTCTTCCACCGGAGATAGGCAGACATATTTACAATAAGGCGCAGACACAGACATCCGTTACGCAGCGAGACACGAGTAGAAGTGACGGAAAAATGCTAAAATTAGTTTTCCCTCGTTTTTTATACCCTATTTTCATAGGAAAAATATTTTTTACAGTGCTAATATATGATAAAGATTCTGATACGGATTTCTGGTGCACATACAGACAAGGGAAACTTGTCTAACTTGAAACTTGAAACTAACTTTTCCCCCCCTTTTAAGTATTTGCTTAGCTCAGCAGTTTTATCATTTCACTCATAATGTGGGAACAGCTTCGGCCTTTAGCCGATTTAGTGTTTAAGTATAATTTTCCCCAATGTTTTCATAATTGGAATAAAATTAAATCTTTTTTCAATTTTCCCAGAAGTGATTAATATCTTGATTTACTTTCTTTGTTGAAAATAGAAAGGGGGGGGGGATATTATTTATCCTATGTACATAACAAATAAAAATAGTAATAAAGTCATAGCATAGTGGAATACGAGATTCAATTAGAAGATTTTTCAATTAAATTGAATATAATTTCAAATGGGTCTAATAAGAACAAACTTCTCAAACGCAATACCCATATTTCTCATCAAATTTCAAAACAACATCTGAATTTCTTCCTGAAAACCAAATTTATTCGGTCTAGTTGTATTCTTTTTGGCATTATGAACAATAAATTTTGAGTTTTTAATTTTTTAAAAAGATTTGGGATTTTATTTATATCTTTAAAAAATAATATAGTTATTGATCTGAATTCTTTCTGTTATGAAGATATATTCTATGCATTAAGCATGCGTATTTATTATTAAGATATAATTTTTATATGTAAAAAAATTTGACATTACAACCTCAAATTTCAATATAAAATAAGTGGTAATAAGCTTACATTTGAGTATAAATCGAAGTACATTGCCTTTTTATGAAGCACGTAAAATTTCATACCATTTATACGAGTGGTTTTGCCGTTACATTAAGTTTTTTCTATTGGCTCCAAATGTAGGCATTTAGGAAGGTACTAAGAAGTTTCAAAATGTTGACAGCATTTTATTTGACTTTCAAATGATCATGAATTTCTTGAACTAATTATCATTTTCTACTTGGATGTAATGCGAGAACACATGTAAAAAAAAGAAAATCGACCTCAGCAAAAAATATTAATCAATTTTTTTAATGATTTCCATTGACGTGATATTTTATTTATGGTAGCAAGTTAGTATTTTTGCGAGTCTGCTTAGTAAGATTGTAATTATTCAATTTTACTTCCATACTGATTAAATTATTTCTCTTAATAATTAATGTATAACATACTCCATATTTTGTAACAAGAAAAGGTTAATTTTCTTTACATTTAATGTTTTGTGATTAATATTTCCGACAAAAGTTAAATTTCATAAAATTAACTTTTATGTAATTAATATTTCCTACAAAAGTTAAATTTCATAAAATTAATTTGCTATAATTCTTATTAAAATATTTTTATAATCAAAAATAGAACAAAAAAGTGCATTCATCTGAAGGTTATTTGATAACGTATTTAATATTTATTTTTTGGGTTTCAAATATGTCATTCCCTACACATGCGAAAACGAAGAATTTCAAAGATGTATAAAATGTATTGATTGATATTTTAATTTAATGCTTTTTGTTAGTATAAAATATTACGTTTTTTTCCTAAATATTTCGAAAAAGGGCAAAAATGGGTCAAATAAAATTTTAAAAGAATAAATTTCAATTTTCTCGAAAGTCAAAGTGAAGAAACTTGGAAAATTTTTTGTAGCAATTTCTTTTGATAAGTAGAAATATTTTATAACAAAAAAATTATATAAAAACTCACTTTTAAATTATTATTTATTTTAAATATTTGATACTTACAAAAAAAAAAAAGATTATAAGTGACTTTAAAAAATATATATGTGAGTTCATTCTTTATTTGATCTCAATTGTATTAACAATTGCGAATCGACACTGAATTTTGTTTCATATCATTAAAGTGCTATTCTTAGACCCATTTGAAAATATATTTAAAGTATTGAGGATGAATGCAAAAATTAAACATTTATTATCAAAATTTTAGGCATATTTTTGTGTTTTTGATGAATAATATTTAGATCTACTATTAAGATTTATTGCTCTTTTTTATTGATTCTATTTCTCCATTTAATATATTTGATTTATAATTGCCAATTTCTTCAATTCTATTTACTGTGTTGAATGAAAAATGTTCTAATATAAATTTTCGATTATTAAACTCGATACTTCTTAGAGACATCCGATGGAAAAGTTATTTTCACAATTATACATAAAATAATCATTTCGATAATTGTATTGATTATAACTATTCTTATAAATATAACTGATTTCAGATTTTTATTCATACTTGAAGCTACAAAATGAATGTGTCCAAAATATGTCTTACAATAAGAGAAATTAAAGATACTGTACACTCCCTAGTATCCGGCCTAATATGGTGAACGGGTAGGCAGAATAACAAAAAACCCGGGTTAGCCGGGATTTTGTGAACATTTCTTTAACCCCCAGTACTAGAGGAAAAAAATTTTTAATCCAAAACTCAATGTCATAATATATATTTTTTCACTTTTTGAGTACTAAGCTCTTTATTTATCTCGAGCCACGTAGAATATGAATACTTCCGTGGCCCAAAGAATCAAAGACATAGTTTTCCGTAACGAGTCGAGTTGAAATAGAAACTTCTGTACTGATAGTTTATATACGCACGTTCGAGAATTTCTTTGAGAAAAAGTAAATTAAAGGATATAAACTGTTTACATTTCATAATTCTGTAATGTCTAACTTAAATGCAGGAAATATAAACAAAACGGTAACGTAAATTGTAGTCTAATGCTTAAGAAAACTGAGTCAAGCTGATTTTACTTTTCACTGATAAATGATTATACAGATATGAAGCGGTAACCTAAGATAAGTGTCAAAACTTAGTTTTTAGTTTTTTAAAAAGTCCTTAATAGATAACTGTATCTGCATTTTAGTTAGCATCCAAGGCCTTGGCAATGCTGCCTATGCAACACTCTGCCTCCTTTATTTCATTACGATGATAATAATAATAATCATAACCTAGACCAGATAGTATGGCAAATGGATGATCGTGAACCATATACTCGGTATTGTATTGTATATAGAAGAAGTATAGTAAGTATAGTAATTAACTGGTCTGTAAAGCATGGAAAAAATTGATTTACATTTATCAGTAAACAAAATCCTCTGCATTTTTATGTGCTCTTAAAGTAATGTTATGTGTAATTCTATGTCTGTTTATGCGTAGTAAACAATATTATATACTAATAAAGAAGTACAAAAATAAAGACGTAAGGAATAAAAATTGGTTAAATTTTGTCTCTCTCTATCAGTAAGTTATAATATTCAACTCCGAAATTAAAATTTCTTTTAAACATAAAAAATATATATTGAATTTTATTTATTTCACTAGTGCAACAAAGCTTTCCATTTTGATGCTTTCATCGTAATGGTGATTCAAGCTCAAATGTAATTCAATGTTTTTAGTTATCTCGAATATTTTTTTGAATCAAACTTCTCCGTAAACTTTTCACTGGAATTATTTTATCCGGTAAAAAATAGAAGTCGATTTTAACATGTACATTGTAACTTTACAGATGTTTTAAAAGTGTCATAAATAACTTTAAAAAAAAATACTATTACCACATCCAAAGAATATTTCAGCCTAAGACAACTAAATACGGAAACAAGCTTTACAAAAAAAAAATCCGATGTAATTATGGTATATTAAACAAAATTTGTATTTTGTGTAATTATTCCACGGGGATTCTAATCATAATAAGAAAAAGAAATATTATCACACAAAATTTCAAAGTTTGTATAATTTTATATATTTAGACAATCCTCTACAAACATCTTAAGTACAACAATTTTTACTACATTTTCTAGCTTTAAAATGATATTCTTAGTTTAATATAGAGTGGCCGATGGCAGACATTGCTTCATGACAAGGTTTGTTTGTACATTGCTTCATGTTATAAATATTTTCGGAACGGAAACCAATTTAAAATTTTTATATTCTTATTCGTGCTGCCAGAGTTAGTACTAAAGAACTATTTTATTTTCAGAGAAAAAAAAAATGTCAGTGAAATGTGTAATAACGTGTGATTTTTTATCACTTCTAAATAATACGATAATCTGACAAATGAAGTCAGTTTAAATGAATGAAAGTATGGAGATCTTTGTTTACAATTACGCCTGATTTTAGGAGAAATCAGTTATGTGTGGTAAAACCAATAATACAAAAATTATTAAGGACACAACCCTGTATCAGGTATAGGAAATAGGATTCTTTCTACAATATGACGAAATTTGATGCAAAACTTACCATAATGTAAAAGTATATGAAAAAAACTGAGAAGAGAAAGCTCCTTAATTTTTATATTTAATATTCATATGCAGTAGTTGAATTTACACATTATTCCTGCCGTTCAGTTTAATTTTTGAGTTATATTAGCTGTCAATCTTTTTTTATAACAAAACAAATGCAAAAACAGATTTTCCTCTTCCACATGGATTGATTTACATATTGGAACTGACAAATCACTTAAATCTACAAATTTTTCTGTTTGCATTTAAAATTTAATTTGTAATCCTTTAATATAAATGTATCTTCCGTTCAAAGATTATTACTGGAAAAATAAAAGTATTAACTGTATTATTTTTACAAAATTTATGCTCTAAAAACAAATATTCATCTCATTTGTGTATTTACTGAGAATTTGAAAAAAGTTATACATAAAATTTAATTGGATTAATGGATATTTTTGGAGACATGCGGGTATATTCTAGGAGTGATTTCATTATTTCGAATCTAGATCATCTGACTAGGAATATTTCACCATGGATAGAACTTGTAGATCTTCATTGAAATCAGGTGTCTGTGAGCGTAGAGCAACTTTTTCTAGACAGGAAAGAGAAAATGCTTGTTTCTTTATTTGTGAACTAAAATGTGGAAATACATTTCATTTTTTAATTAAAAAGTTAATAAAATCTTGAGTTCAAAATTTTTGAAAAAGAATTCTTAATAATTTCGATGCCAATCCACAGTGCAAGACGCAAAGATCGTTATTCCAAATTTTACATATCAAAAATTATTTTAAGAAATGCAACATTAGCCAAAGCTTTCAGAAACTGTAAGAGTTTGGTATAATTTCAGGTCATATGATTTTCGTAAAAGGATTCTTTGATTCTTTAAAAAATTGTGAAATCTGAAAGGAAAACAAAGCCTGTCTTACAACTTTCTTTAGATTAAAATATTTTTTTTTAAAACTTATTGCTAATTTGTGAGGTAAAAATGATTGTTAAATTGAGTGATAGGAATCAGATTCTACTTCGAAAATATTTCATGAAAAATTTCGCTTCGGATAAATGGAATCCAATTATAGATGAGGAAATCATCTGTGAGATCTTTAACAAAAGTAGGACAGATTAAAATTTCACGAATAAAATTTGTATAGCTTGAAATATATGAATAAATAAAGCATTACTAAAAAGAATGCAAAAAGTATTCCTTGCACGGTGAGAAAATGCGATGTAGCTAAAATTTCACAAAATAATAATTTAAAAATGAGCTTTAATATGAGCTTATAAGTGTTTCGGTAATTATCTTCTTTATTTAATACAATTTCTGTTAAAAAGATACAAAGTGCAAATAAATTCTTTAAAATGATTTTAAATTTTGTTTGACGGAATTTTTGAGCATGCAAATAAGCAGTATAATGTTCTCTGTGTCTCAATTATAAAGAAATATTTCAGCAAATAAGTATATAGCTTTTATTTTTTTCGTTGATTTAAAAACTTTTCATTTAAGCTAATTTCAATATTAATTGCTAAATTTATACAAAATTTCTTATTTTTTGAAATAATATTCATCGAAAATATTAGTTATCTATATTTATTTGTTATTAAGTATACAAATAAAAGTGTGAATTTTGATTTCCTTTTTAGTCTTGTTTCGTTAATAATGATACACATAAAAAAAAATTAATTTTTCTCAGCGTAGCTTTACCGTATTAACATCTGAAATGAAGGCTTGAATCAAGTAAAATGTTAATAGAAAGACTTATAAGCTAAGCTTGCAAGTATTAAAACAGTTCTTAAATAATTTTTTCTCATATGTCTCCGGTTATTTTAAAACGATTTGTCTAAAATTTTGTATTAAAAAAAATGAAAATTAGGGTTGCTGCTGAAAAAAACATTATACTAAAATAAACATGAATATGACCCTTTATGTGAATGCAATTAACATATTTTTAACAAAGTTCTTCTTTTGAATCTAGTGACATTTTTACGTTGAATTTTTTTTACACATAACAATACCAAGTGTCCGGTTTTTTTCTTGAAGGGTTGTATAAAATTTTAACCATCAAACATACCGAAATTTTAAACATTATGATACCATCAAAGTGTTATTATATTATTTATATATTAATTATATATTATTATTTATATATAAAATTATTTCTTTCAGTTGAACTCACATAGATCGATAAATGTCCTGTGAATGGTTTTCGAACCCCAGGAAATTTATTAAAAGTGACTAAATGGTTGTTACGTATACATATTGAATTTCATGCGCTTAGCTTTAAGTGTTTTACAGTTCACAAATACACTTTAAAAAAATGTGGAAAATTCCAAAATTGTGATTTTCGGCCTCAAAAAGATTTAAAATTAAGAAAATTCAATACTCGAGTATTGAAATATCGAATTTTTTTTTTTATCTTACAATATTTTATCTATCAATGTGAGAAATGTAAACCAATAGAAATGCATCACTACAAACCTACTGTAAGGTTTTTGAAACATACACATTGTGAGAAGTGAAGTTGGAGTTTTTCAAATTGTGAAATTCACTAAATACATTCTCATTCATTAAATAGTAAAATAATTAATAAATTTTACAATGAGTGAATTTTATAATGAAAAAAGAATTATATAATTATTTATTGCTTTATTCAATTAAGGTATCCAACTACGTTAAAAACAAACACTGGTTATCAACCACATTGGTGATTTTTTTTATTGTTGTTTCTGGTAGTTCGAACTTTCCTCTTTCCAAAACAGTTTATCTTTTCTAGGAAAAGAAAGGCCCGAGCTATCATCCTGGTAATTTTAAACAATTCATATTTTTGAGCTAAAATTTGTCTTAAGCTTCACTTTTCTCAAAACTTTACTTTTCTCAAAAATTCTCTACAGTTAACGTAATATATTGTAAACTAATAGAGGTATTTACGTAAAAACTTCAGTGTGTATTTTAAATCATATGGGCAATGAAAGGAAAAAAAAGTTTATATTTAGTGAAATACTTTTTCATTTATAGGTGTTTTTAGAAAAATTTAATTGAGAATTTATGGAAAGAAAATGGATGTATAAGTATATTTTTTACCCATAACTTTGCATCTTATTCTTTGTATCTTATTCTTTGCATTTTTTATAAGATTATGGTTGCTTAAAGATTTCTTTGAATCAATCATAGAATTATTTAAATAAAATATTATATTCGTTATTCAGAATCTTTAAATAAATTATATGTTATCAATTAGTATTAATTACTTAGCTGTATTATAAGTTCAATATACATTGTAAATTGTTTTGGTCAATGTATTAATTACAATAAATTAATGTTGATACGATCATTATATATGATAAAGAATTAACTGCTCGGCTTGCAAATAGTCTGATAATTGAAATGAATTTTGAGCAAAGAAAATTTAGACGATGTACAAGGTAAGTTATGAATTCAACTTGTTTGGGTTTTGCTTTCCAACAAAAGTTGCTTTATATATTACTAATACACATAACTGATTTAATCAACCCACAGTATATGAAATTCGTTTTAGTAATTCTTAAGAATTAAATGTATTTATATTTATGAAAATAGAAGTGCAGGTTCATTCTTAAATAGTTTACTTCTTTAATTTCTTAAACTTATTTTTCAAACATGTTTTTGTTAAAAAATAATAATAATAACTCTTACCTTCTTATCAAACGAGTATAGAGAAGTAGATTATAATAATAACTCTTACCTTCTTATCAAGCGAGTATAGAGAAGTAGATTATAATAATAACTCATACCTTCTTATCTAGCGAGTATAGAGAAGAAGATTATAATAATAACTCTTACCTTCTTATCAAGCGGGTATAGAGAAGTAGATTATAATACGAACTCTTACCTTCTTATCAAGCGAGTATAGAGAAGAAGATTATAATAATAACTCTTACCTTCGTATCAAGCGGGTATAGAGAAGTAGATTATAATAAGAACTATTACCTTCTTATCAAGCGAGTATAGAGAAGAAGATTATAATAATAACCCTTACCTTCTTATCAAGCGGGTATAGAGAAGTAGATTATAATAATAACTCATACCTTCTTACCTAGCGAGTATAGAGAAGTAGATTATAATAATAACTCTTACCTTCTTATCAAGCGACTATAGAGAAGTAGATTTTTAAAAAAAACAATGTGAAAGGGTAAAAATAATAATAATAGAGGGAAAAAATTTCAAATCTGACACAAAATTGAAAATCTAAAGCCGAAGACAAAGCAAAGTGTGGTCTCTTTTGAATTACTGCCAAAGTATTTAGTATATTCAACGGTTGGAATACATCAGCTATGATTCAGTTTCTTTACTAATGTAACGATTGATGGTAAGCAGTTTCGACTTTCTTTATTTACTCTGGGAAAAGAGAAATGTGAACATCTCGTTAAGTTAAGAAAATTTGCTTCAAGGAATTGAAACAGCTTTGGTAAGGATTCTTCCTTTATATCAATGGTAATTTGTTTAAAATATATCAGCAGTTTCGAATTTTAATTTAAATTAATAATTATATATAAATCCTAATTTGAGTAAGTACGTAATTATATACGCAAACATTTTTTTTCAGATAATTTAAAAACGGAATATTTTTAAAATGAAAATCTGAGATATTTGAGGGGGTAATTAACAAATAATTACTTCATCGATTAGTGGGATTATTCAAGGTATAGTCATGAGAAAATAAACAACGTTTCCTCTTGTTGTTATTTTTTTTAATCTTTAGACAAATAAAATTGATTACAATATTGTTAATAGACTTTCTGCTTTGTCGATTTTTTGTTTGATTAAAAAATTATAAATTAGGAAGGTAATTTTCTCTGAAATTGATAAGGTAAATCTAAATTGATTCTAAAATTAAGATAATAAAAAAATTAATAAAGACTATTTAATTAATGTAAGCATTATATACAAATTGATAATATTGCCCATAACTTTCACTCTAAAATTACTCGATGGATACTTGTTCTATTATTCTTAATTTGGTTTAAGAATTTATTGATATTTCTTCTGAAGTATGCTAATTACTCTTGAATTCATATTTCAAGTTTGAGCTCTTCCAAAAGATGAAAGAAATTATAAGTAAAATATATAAAAGAATATAACTGTATAAGTATTGGAAATTTTATGTCAGTTTTTGAAAATTAATTTGTTAAAATTAAATTAACAAATAAATGTACAAAGCACAATTTCAATTGAGCGAAAAATAGAAAACATAAGAATATTAATGATATTCAAAAATTTGCTCTGTGCTGCAATGTAAACTGAAATTTGTTAAAAAATTGGTGAAAAAATATAATAAACAAATTACATTAACAGCAATAAAAGTACAATTATTTATTGTACTACTTGCCCACTGTTTTCGGACAATTTTTTTTGTATGTTTGAAATAGAAGTAATATTATCTTGTTGTTAAACAAATAGTTCATTGCGTAGCACAACATTAACTTTTCCAAACCTTCGGAACTTTAATTTTAAATATTTTTTTTTCACTTTCCAATGAAACCCATCACATATTTAAAAAAATATGCATTATTATTTAAAAAATGCGTTTTATTTCTACAAATTTTATAGGATAAACAGTTAATCCATTTTCTTCATCAAGCAGACAATAACATATTCATTAAAAGTCATTATACAAGGAAAATTAATACGGATAATATCAAAGAATTTTTCTGAAATTCTCAAGAGACATTTCCTTAGTAATAATCACCGATTTTTGGTTTGAGGACTCTCATTTAAAAAGTTGTAAGTAGAAAAAATTAGATTGCCCCGTTAAATAAAATGAATATCCAATTAGAAAACTATTTGTAATATAACTTTTAAAATTAGACACACATTTTCATCACGTTGCAAGAAAATTCAAATGTAAAAGAGTACATACTTTTAACGCATTTTTAGAAGACTTCAGACATGAAATGCTTTGAGTTGGAGATTCTAATGAGTCAAAAATACGACCTATATGTGACCTTGAAGCTAGTTAAATCTGTTGTAACTTAAACGTCTTCTCGCTTCTGTGATGTGGGAGTTTGCAGACAGAGTACAGATTCAGGTGCCATCTCGTCCTCAATTCATCTTCTTAATTATGATATCCATTACAAAATAACCGAAGAGTAGTTTTAGGGAAACCAGATTCTAAGGAAGATCGTATCTAGAGATTATAATTTCAAAATGGCCAAGCGTTGTGAATGGTGGAGCCCGTTTAATTTTGTCACCAAGGGTTAAACGTACACATTTTAAAATGACATTACAGTTTGGATAGGATAAATATCAGAATGTTATCTAGTCATTTTGTAGATATATGAATTTAATATATCTACAACACATTTTACATCTATTTAAACGTACACATTTTAACATTGGCTTTAAAGTTTGGATGGGATAACGATCAAAACGTTATCTAGTCATGTTGTAGATGTATGAATTAATGTACCATTAGTTTTCGTTCGTCTTTAAAATGGGGAGACAGTATAATAATTCAAACTATGCTAGTTTAGATTCATGATCCCTTAAGATCCCATGCTTTTTAGATTCATGATCCCAAACTAAACTTTGCTAGTTTAGATTCATGATCCCTCCCATTTTATTCCAATGCCTATAAACAACATAGAGTCGATGGAAATTGGACGTTTTACTAAGTAAAATTTAATATAGTTCAAAAATATCATAATTAGAAGCATGAAACTTGCGTTATTCAACAGTATACACTAGGAAGGAGTTTTGGGACTCGCACATAAAAGTGAAATTTTTCCTCTTGTAGTGGACCATGTCATAATAAACGTTTCCAAGATATAGCATACAAAAGGGTATATCGTTGGTGGGAACGAACTAAGATTTTGAACGCAGCTGTTACACAGCATGAAAAGGATAGTGATTTTTTTAAGAACCCAGAATTCCGGCTTTTATAGTTCTGTTACAGAGACAAAATTTCGAAATGCAATACCTTCTTTTGTTTACGAAAGTCAGGTAACATGTTAAAATGGTATGAGAAAGATATTTTTAGCGTGAAAAATGTCTCCACTTTGTAGAAATGAAGATAAACGAGGCAGTAACCAAAAAAGGACAGAGAAGAAAGGATACAGCAAGAATTTTTATATTTCGGTAATTTTTGATGCGTCTGCATTCCTAAATGGTGGCACACTGCACGCGCGAGATGATGCATAGTACTCTAACAAGCATCATGTTAAGAAGAATATGTAGAATCTAAGATTCAAAGGCTTTTTTCAAATAATGCACAGCTAGCAATTGATTCATATACTTTGAATTTAAGGTATATCCACATTCAGAAATCCTGAGTGCATTGGAATGAAATCAAGTGATCGTGTTGATCACAGGAGAATGAAAGAGCAGAAAATATGTTAAAAATTGTTGGACAAGAAAAGAGAGCGGCATGATCTTGCATCGACACCAAGCCAGATAGAATATTATAAAAATTGGATTGCAATATAAATTGTTGTTTAAATCCGGAATGAAAAAGTTGATCAACGTTGATTCATATTGAGTACCATTAACCTGCATCATTTTTACTTCCTTTAAAGAAAATGAATTCACAATATGAAGAATGGAATCTTCATAGTGCTTTCAGTCCTTTGAATTAATGCAACTAGTGTCTGCCCTTAACCCAGGCCAGATGTTATCAGCGTAAATGAAGGAAAAATTCATTTGTAAAATCCAACCGTAGTTAGTGATCATCCGTTTGTAGCACCTGAACACGATGAAAATGGCCTGGAAATATATTAAGATCAAAGTACAGAATTTTATAAATTGTAAAATTCAGCACATTTAACGCGTGTGAAACTTAGCATGCATTTACAACGCACTATTCACTTCTACAACAGTTTTAACAAGATCAATCACATCTGTTAAACAGATTCTACAAAATTGCTCATCATATTCCTTACAGTTTGTGCTAAACAAGGAACTTGTAACTAATAGTTTCGGCAATAAGTACAAACGCGTTTGTGGTATTAATAGGTTGTTTAATTCAAAGGGCAAGAAAGTCAGCCTCCACACTGTTTTTTACTTGGGTTGGAGCTATGACGTCAGCTATAACACAATCTTAAGCAAGGCCTGGAATCTACGTATCTTCATTATCTTCTAGTTTCAAAAGAGATACGGTAGTCTAGATCCAGAGCAGATGACTTGGTATGCTCTACGGTTTCAAAGTAAAAACAATTCGTTTTATAGAGAGCATAATTATTGATGTGTTCGTTCTTTCGGTCTCTTTTTAAAGCCACCATTTTTCATTTTAAAAATATATTTTCTAACTCCATTTATCTACAGCAATGATACAATTTTAATGTAAAAAATTTAGTGCCATCATTTGAAAATGTCGAAATTTAGTCACCGTAATCACAACTGTGAGAATGGGACTATCGTTTTCCATATCATTCTCAAGTGCATATCGTATTCTACAATTTTCTCTTTCCTGTCGAATAACATAGCAACTGGAAGGGGGCATATATCGCCAAAGTAATTTTTTAAGAATTATCCTGTAATGCAACAAATACATTTAATTTAAGAACTTTTTTCAGCTTCACAATTCAGAGATTAAGTAAATGCAAAACAAAGTTTTAAGCTATAATTACTTTTATATATGTTAATGTCTTCACATATTAACTGCCAAGAGTAAGATTAGAATTTCTAAATGTAGCATTTAATCACTTAAAAGCGATTTAAACAATATAATGTCACTCTAAACTATTCTAATTAAAGTTAGTATAAATCAAAAAACCTATTTATGACACACACAAAAAAAAATCCTCAACTGCCGTGTTTATAGAATAAAAAATTACTGTCTTTGATGCAATACAAAATAATATGAGATAGATCAGTAAAAAATGCAATTAATACAATTATCTTATCTCTGATAAATGATAAGTATATTTTGAAGTAAATTCCTGTAAGTGATTTTAGTAGCCTTTTTCAAAAATTCGTACATTAGCATTGTTTTCAAAAAAAAACAAAAAAAACAAAAAAAAAAAAAACAAGAAGATGAAGAAGAAGATTATACAGGAAAAATGAGGTTGAAAAGTATTTTTTCGAATTCCAAATCCTTCCAAAGTAAAGCACTAATAAGCACTTTATAACTTTTCTTAATGTATATGACATATAGTACAGCCCTGATATGGATCAGCAATAAAGCCAATTTAAAGGAAAATAATATTTTTATATTTTATACGAAATAAGACTCTGGAAGCACATTGAAAGAAACGTCAAACAAAATATGTTGGTCTCATTATTAGTTACTGAAATGCAAAATGGATATTTTAAAAATAGAATTAGGAATTTAGGGAGGTTCTAGTTTTAAAACAGATTATAATATATCCATATATTTATAATATGATTTAAAAAATAAAAATAAGCTTCCCAAACCTGTGATATTGGTTACTATATAATATTTTTTGTCCGATATTAATTGAATTGAATAAATAGCTCTATGAAAATTAAAAATACATACATTTTCCTTTTTCCCTTTTTTGCATACTTTTGTTATAGATGGTAGAGGCTTCTTTCCATTAGTATTTTAGAAGTATTAATAAATTCTGTATTATATCATAAGATCTTTATAGATTTCTTTCACTCTATTTGCTGATATTTTTTTTTTTCGTAGGAAGAAGAATCAACTAGTTTTTTATTTCTAAATGTGCTTGATCGAAGCCTTTCCAAGGTTATTATCAAGGAAAAATCTTAACCAGTTTCAACTGACATTACTTTCAAATCAATTAATTTGTATGCGAATCCTATTTCATTTAGAAATGAATTTCATCTTTTTATGAAGTAAATAAAAGATGAAATTGGATTACTAGATTAAAGACTAGAATTGGATTCATATGATTACTGCGAAAAATTCGAAAGAAAATGGATTTTGTGCTTAGAGTTAACGAAAGAGGGCAATTTCGTACTAAAAGTAACGAAAATCTGAATTCTAACATAAATATAAAACTATGAAGACTATTTATTTTCAATTACTTATGGCTATCCTTTATTTACTTCAAAAATGTAATAGTCGTTATTATAAAAGGTATTATTTTTAATAAAAAAGAAAGCTTTCATGTAAAATTATGCAACCTTATCTATATTCGAACATTATAAAATAATCATTCAAATAAACTAATTTGCATATTGAAGTTAAACTTTAGCATGAAAAACTTTAACCCATTTGATTTGCTTATTTAAGAACAATGGCAAAAATAGTGAGGGGAGGGGGAATGAGAAAATGAGAATTTTCATATGTTTGTGTATTTAAGATCAATATCTATATATAGACATTGAAAAATTATTTATCTTTTTCCTTATTCAAAAATCGTTACATTTTTAAAATTAAAACATTAATTGAATATAAAATAAATACAGTTAAAATTTAAAATGAGATGCATATAAAATATAATAAATATAAAATGAAATGAAAAATAAATATGAAATAAAATTTAATAGACAAATAAATCATTTAAAATACACTAAATTTTTTGGGAGAGCAATTCATGATAATTGACAAAGAAACATTTTAATTAACTAACCTAAGCGAACAATGGAACCAAATTAAAACTAATTATTTCTAAGTCCTTAATTTTTAAGAACTTTTAAAAGTGAAAGAACTTTCAAAAGAGAAATTTTCTTAATTAGTTGTGGAAAGTAAACTTGCGAAGAAATTGATAAGACGTCATATAAATATAAAGCACAAGTTATTGATGCATATTCGAATTTTAAAGACTAGACTTCAATTTAAATTAAACAATTTTCTATGTTAAACAACGTTATCATCTTATGAAGTGAATGCATTAATTTTCTCACGTTCTTGTGATTCATTTCTAAGCAATAATCGAAATATGTCTGGATAATGTCATTTGAAACAACAATTTGCTATTAAAATAAGAAAATTCAATTATTGAACAAATTTACTCTCGCCAGTGTGAATGATGCTATTAATATTTTCTCATCAGCGCGAATAAATTGCATTTGCATTATTAATCCGTTATCTTCATCGGCGAAAGTGACACGAATAATGAAATCATGTCTAATAATATCAATAAGAGACTCTTAAACGTTTTAGAGGTAGTTCATCGAAAAGCGTCTGTCCGAAGTGATTCATAATTCTAATTACCCCGCTTGGCAAGTGTTAATAAGTCGTCCTTCATTGTAACGTTGCTCTAACTGACTTTGTAATGCAAGATGCGCTTATTACACGCATACTAATAGCCTACTCTTTCATTTATCTACTTCAGTCTAATCGAGCAAATTATCTGTCACATCCGAAAACGGATTCCGTCCGTCATACGAGAGAGCCGCTTGCTCATTGGTTGCTGTCCTTCAATCCATTTGGCGTCTTCTGGCAGCTGTCTCGCATTGTTGCCTAGGACAAATCAGTATTCCTAGTGAAGCGGCAACTTGGGCATTCAGCGCACGTCTGGTTACCCAAAACAAGAGATCTCTGCAACAATGAAATCATTTTTTATGGACTCCTTGATTGGAAGGTTTATTGGGCACAGAAGAGCAGAGTGGAGACAATCATAAGTCTCCAAATGCTCGAGCGAAGACTGTAACATTAACACTTTGGCTTCCACTTTCCCTGCCAAATAACTCGCGTCAGTAGCTTTCATTATCTCGGCTTTTTTTCCCAAGCTGTTAGGCATAGTAACATTTTTTACAGCTCTTTTATGTTCACGATGGCGTCTCAAGCCGGATTCAGCGTTGGCCTTTCAAAGAGACGCTTCAGTGAAATCGGGAAACATCTAGAATACTGATAAAAGACACCCCGAGCTGTAATATTTCATACTTGCCGTAATATTAGTATTTATCTAATATTTACTTATTACTTTACTTTTATATAGAAAAAATGATATAATTTGCTATTACGCTATATTTTATTATTTTCTCATAGAAAGGAATAATTTTGTATCTTAAGGTAAGGTATCTTTCTGATTCATTATAAGTTAGTTCGTAAGTAAAATATACTGAATGTCATTCATTCTTCTAGAATTATTTTCTTTTTCTTTTAGATTCCATGTTCTTTTCCCCCTGTTTATATGTAGGTGAATGAATTCATCACGGTGAATAGTTATATCAAGTCAGGTAGAGAAAAATTTAAATACTATATGACTTGATCTTATTTGCTTTTTTTTTTTATATATATATTTTGATTTCACCAAAATTCAAAATGCTATGAGCAGCTTTCACACTACTTGCTTTCATCAACTTGTATGCAAAGAGCCGAAGAATATTTGGTACATAAGTATCAAGACGAATAAAAAAAAAAAGGAAAAACTAAATTTAATTTCACATCTACCTCATTGATTCATCTCATTGTCCGCATTTAAAACAAATTATTTTAATAAGGCTCACCATTGCCAGAAAATATTCACTATTCCTTAATGAAAGAATCCTTTTAAGTAGAATGGGCTTTATTCTATAATGAATTGTATTGGTAAGTGAAATTTTTTGCAAACTTTAACGGGCGTCATTTTATTAATGCGAAACGTACCGTCAAAAACAGGTCAGCTACAATTTTCCTATTGAATAATATATTTACTGCATCGAACAGATGGGAGCACTTTTCAATCAAAGACCATCTCCCATATTTTTATTTTGTACGCAATGTTTGTAACTAGAATATGTAAGAAGAGGATATTTCGTACATATTTGTACCCTGAAGATAATTCATCCGAATTCATACAAGTTCATCTAGATTTTTAAATGAATTACATTAGCATTCTGTTTCGAAGGAATGGAATGATTTTCGTGGAACTGACTTCGTACTTTTGAAACCGGATTAGATGTCGCGATTAATATCCTAAATATTAATCGCGACATCTAATTGCTACGACATATGATCATCGCGGTGGTCTTCCTTTCCTCATTCCCAAACCGTAGCAGCAGAAAGATACTTAACTTTTATTCAGATTCACTTGGCTCTTATATAGAGCATGTTATCTTTTGAACATGAAATTCTCTAGTTTCAATGCAAAGACTTTTCCTCCAGATTATTAATGTGAGTGATTTTAGCGAACTCACACACCTTTTAAAAACAACCTGTACGCTATAGGCCTAAAACGTAACAGTAACAGAGCAGGCATAAATACTTCTTAACAGATGAATCATTAAAGTGGGTGCAGCTCTTTCGAAATGCCAAGCCTTAATACATTTATGTAATTCAGAAATCCGTATTTTAAACTTTAAGTTGTACAAAAAAGACCAGGAATTTCGGGAAAGGTACATTGTTATGATGTTTCTTATGGCACTTGCCATTATGACAAGTCAGCTGTTATGAAGACAGCGATTTAAGCCGATAGTGTGCATCTCTTGTTAGAGTAGCACCAACTTGGGCCAAGGGTATGACTTTTCCCCACACGCATCACTCATTCGCTTGCACAACCCCTTTTTACAGGACGGCACATTCACATATTTCATATAGAATAGAGGAAAAATAACCATACCCGAACTCAGGACATTCAGATCAAGGGGAAGACATGCTACCTCAGTGCAGGAAAAAATACATCAACACATTATCTGCCATGCGTTACAAACACTATGTAATTGTACCAAACCATCTATGTTATTAGATGACACCTTCTCTACTACAGTTAAAAGATAGTAAAGAAGAAGTAATCTAATTAGATAGATAGTCCTGATATCAGGTGTAGGTAGTGGCAGTGAACATTTTCAAAGTATTAATCGCAAAATATTATCTTCAATTTAGTGAATAAAACTTTAGATTTATGAGCTATATTTATATTCTAGAAATGAAATAGTTGTTTGGATTAATATCTGTCTACCTAAAACTGTGCAGATATAATCATAGTTTGATTTCATTCAAGTTTGCTTTAAATATTTAACAAAGGGAACTGTCAAAAGGAAATTACATTATACAGTATTATTTTAAGTGTCCTAAACAGCATAATGGAAGCATTAGTTTTCTGATTGATTATATGTGTGTGCATGTGCTGTACGGTTTACTGTCTTCTTTTATATATCCATTTATCTAGTTTTACATAGACGAACCTGGTTTTTATGGCAAGAAAAATAAATGATAATCTGCATTAAACCTTTCATTTTATAAAATATGATTGCAGGAATATGAGGGTTTTCCAATAAGTATAGCATTGACATTAATTTAAGGATAATGGTATGGAATTTATTATTTCTCATGTGAAAACAGTAATGGGAAACTAGTAGCTTTAATTATTTACTGACGGTACATAAAAGTACCATTTAAATCTAGCTTATATCTTTACTATATGACTACTTTTGCTTACAGTATTCTAATGAACACGGATAATGTAATCCAGATAACATAAAGTTAATATAAGATAAAAGTAGGAATTAAAAATATTTAATTAATAATTAAATTAATTAAGATCTTTCATTTTTTTTTCTTGAGTTCCCAGAGATTATTCTGTAAGGAAACTAAACTACTGGTGCAAAAATGTTGAAAAATTAACGGCTACATAATTTGGTACAAAAAGGGTTAAAGATATGGCAATGGAAATGCCAGCAGGAAATTGCATCGTACAATGTTTGTACTGAACAATAAAGATCCATGAAGTGTAATGCAAATTTTAATTTGGTGAATAACAATCGAGCCTTAAAAATTTTTTAAAGAAAGTAACAATATGAATTATTTCATTTTTCAAGTTTCTCATTAGTTAAAAAGAGATAAATAATTTAAGAATAATACTTTTATATTCACATTAATTGAATGATAATGTCTTGAAATTAATTTACAGTATACATCGAAAAAAATGAAATTGCTCCCTTGAACCAAGAATGACAATGTAAGCCTCAAAACAAATCAATGTCCTCTCGTAATTTCCAAGAACTTTTATTGCTATTTCCAACGCACCAACGCTGGTAAGATTTAGTTCCACATGAAAGTGCCAAACCCTTAGAGGTTATTTTTTTATTGTATAATTCTGTTATATATTTATTTCCCGGATTATCTTTCCCATTTTTGATTTCTTACCTTCCTGGGGTGCGAAATATAGACATCATTTACGCAGTTATTTCTTCTAAATGTCAAAAAAGGTGTTATCTTTCCTACCTCCAATTCGAAATGTTAATGGAGGTTTGGGCAGTTTTTCAGTGGTACCCGGAGAAGAGCATAAGGCAGGTCAAAATTTTCTACCAGTGGGGTGAATTTGATTTCGTTTTATTGTCCTTCGGACATCTTGTCTTAATTTTAACTACCTAATATCTCGTTAGCGAAGGAAAAGCAACCGTCAAATAACTCCCATAAATGAGGCTTTAGGGAGTGGGATCTAGAGATGGTTGTTCAGTTTTTTGGGGAGCAGTACCAAATCTCGCTGCAGTACATTTTGAAATATCAAGCAATATAAAAGTTTACTAACAAATGCTGCTCCTTTCGGGAAGAGGGTGATGGGCAAATTCCATTGCTTTTCGCCTGCTGTCTTTTGATGCTATCACATACTTGGAGCATACAGTCAGCTATGGCTCTTACGCTAGTAAACAAACAAGTTGTCTTCTGATGTTCACTAGTTTCATTAACGGCCAACCGATCATTTTTGAAAAGAGATAAGAGGCTCTTATCCAAAGAGTGACTGATCGGTAGTTTTGGTTCTATAAATAATGAAATATTTGTTCACAGTGTGTTCCACACGGCTACTGATCGATGTTCATAACGGCACAAGTGACACTTCGTAACCAATGAAACGGGTTTAAAGTATATAATAATGTAAAAATTATAGAAAAGTGTTTTGATGAATTTATATACATAATGCCTGAAATTTTGAAATCACGATTTCAAAATTTGAGTTAATTAATATGATATAATAAGATATCCTACAAATGAGACTTCTAATTTCCTGAGTGAATTCTTTCAAATATTTATACATATTACTTAAGGCACTTTACAAGCATGCTGATAGAAAGCTGCCAGCAATTTAAGCCTAAATTAGCGTCCCTTGTTTTTACAGTAGCGACAACTAGGGTCAAGAGTACGACTTAGCTAATTCATGCTTCGCATTTGCTTGCACAACTTCTTTTTACAGGGGGGCACATTCACACTACTCACAGTTTTAGTTTTAAATATATTAACGTCCCATTGTAAAGCAACACTTGGGCTATTTTGGGACGGACCTCATAATTTTGAACTACGGTCAGATGACAACGACGACACCTGAGCTGGCTCCCCCTTTCCACACCACACCACGCCAGAGGGAGGACCACACTACTCACTAATAGAACACATAATATGCTCGAACCGGGACTCGAACTCGGGAATCCCAGGTCACGGGGAAGACACGCTATCCCTATACCAGGACGATTTATGCATATAAATATGAAGATGGTAAAAGCTATTTCAGCAGCATAATTAAAGGATTTATTGATTCTTTATTTCCGAAAAATTAGCAGAGGCTTATTCAATTCTGTGGAGCTTCTTAATTGATTACGGAGTATCTTTTGTACTATAATGAGTATCAATCAGCAGTCATGCGAAACATATTGTGAACATGTATTTCGTTACTTGCAGAGTCAGGACTGCCGATGGGTAATTCCTTTGGAGATGAGCTTCTTATCTCTTACCAGAATATGCACATTAGAGGACGGCAGAAGAAAAGCAAAGGTAAGTTGACCGACCACCTTCCCTAGTATGATAACGAATCTGTTGCACTTACGGGATTTTGAACTGTCCGTGATCTATTGAGGTAGCATTTGTTAAACCTTTGTTATTGAAGTAACATTTTTTGGTGTATTGAGGTAGCATTTGTTAAACCTTTGTTATTGACGTAACATTTTTTGGTGTTTTGAGGTAGCATTTTTTAAACATTTGTTATCTAGGTACCATTTGTTAAACACTTGTTACTGAAGTAACACTTGTTGGTCTATTAAGGTAGCATTTGTTAATCATTTGTTATTCAGGTAGCATTTGTTAAACATTTGCTATTGAAGTAGCATTTGTAGCAGTATTTGGTCTATTGAGGTAGCATTTGTTAAACATTTGTTATTGAAATAACATTTGTTGGTCTATTGAGGTAGCATTTGTAGCATTATTTGGTCTATTGAGGTAGCATTTGTAGCATTATTTGGTCTATTGAGGTAGCATTTGTTTGATTTGTAGGCGTGACAGTAATTGTACACACTTGGCAAGATGTCCTAATCGAGAGTAAAATATAAAAGCGTCGCAGAGAACTAGTAAAGCCCGACAGAACTGGATTCTAACTTTCCGACACAGGAGGTAACTCAGTAGTGGCATTTTTAGTTTGATACAATGAAACTCGTTATTATCCAGCATTGTAATTTAATGAATTCAGCAAAACTGCTGTAGCTCTGCCATGGTATTTTGACTTAATTTCTAAGTAAAACGAGCTCGCACAGAATTTTTTTTTTATAATTTTATTCGCACATAATATAAATATATTAATTATTCTAGATTTAATAACTATGAGTATATAAGATCTTGTTTTTATGATAGGACACTTAATCCAGGCCAATAAAAAATTGTTATATATCAATCAATGTTTATCGAAAATCATCTTAAGAAATATTTATAATATATACATATTGTTTTAATATATTAATTCTTAGACAATGAAAACAAGCATTTTAATTCTTGTTCTTGTATTAATTTTTAAGTTCGTTGAAAAAAAAAAAAAAAGAAGCTAAATAGTTGCACCTTCCAAAATCATTCGGTCACCAAAATATTACGGTCTATGAATCGGTGACCATTCGAAATGAACTCTTTCTTCATTTAATTGTTTACTACTGTTATTTTAGTACCTTTAATTTCATTAGAAATATTAAATACACATTGTGTATACGTTATTATCCATTTACTGTAAAAATAATGGATGTAACGGAGTATCATTGCAGTGCATCATTATTTATAATTATTTTATAATAATAATGAATTTATTAATTCAGAAGAATATTTAAACAGCCTCTACCAACAGAAATGTTTTTCCTTCATAAATAATTTGGTATATAATCAAATAAACAAAATAAAAGTGAAGACAAAAAAGCCTTTGATAGCAAGAAATAATATCTGTTTCATGTTATATTAATGGATAGAAATAATATCTATTTCATGTTATTTTAATTAATTTATGGAAATAATATCTACTTCAAGTTATATTAATTAATTTATAGAAATAATATCTATTTCATGTTATATTAATAATTTCGTTCTTTATTTGCGCACATGTGTTATTGTTGCTCAACCATTGTAGATAATGATAGTAATTTTAAATAATGTTTCTGAAAGAGAGCTTTACTGAGAGTTATTCAATTTTTATTTTGTCCCTCAAGATACTTAAACACAGTAAGAGCAATATTCCCCTTTTAAGAAGCCACTGCAACGAGCAGTTTATTAGAAAATCTATTTTAGAGCCTTTTTCTTCTCTGGCTATTTATTATTATTTTATGCCAGTGTGTGTTGTGGTTAGACCACCACAAAAGCGTAAATAATTTTTTATGTATGCTGTTCGATTTGACGACTTCAGTAACAGGGAGGGTGTTGGGAACAACTCTTTTTTTTTTTTTCTTCTTTTTTTTTATCTTTCGCAGTTTTATACGGGAGAGGAATTTTTTTTCTCCCTTCTCCTTTGTCTTTTATGTGAAAGAAATAACGACAGTATTTAAAGACTGAGATAAGCCAACTTCATTGGATTCTGTTTTTATTGGTTAAACAGTACTTGACATAGGGTGAAAAACATTGTAGAATTGTGAGAGCACTTCAATAAAAATGAATTGAATGAGATCATATTACGCATAGTGGGTGGTAAACTTTAATAGTTATTTATAATTGGCATCGTTAGTTCTTGTACATTTATGTTGCAATCCGACATTCCAAAGCTTTAGCGAAGTTAAATGATATCAAAATACACAAAAATTAATTGGGAGACTTTTCTAGTAACTTCAACAGCCCTTCTATTCATTCAATTAATAACTTCGTTCTTTATATGGGCACATGTGTTGTTGGTGATCAGCCATTGCAGATAATAAGAAATATAAAGTGCTAGCTGGTACCCTGCGCATTGCTAAAGCAAAAGAAATAATTTTGGAAATATCGTTTGAAATTTAAAATAACTGCCTTGTTTAATTAGGAATGATAGAAAGAATAATATTTATTTCCGAATAAGATAAAAATGATATTTTATTTATTTGGAAATGAATAGATTCATTGATATTGAAAGATATATAGCATAGATAATATTCATTCTATTTTATTAAATTTATTATTAAAGACCTTAGGGTAGGAATTTTTCCCCCATCACCAACATAAATAAATAAGTGCAAGTAATAAGTATTCAAAGTTTCATCGCAATCGGATGAGCGGTACGGCAGCGCATAAGAGACATACATTCATTTTTATTTGTACAGATTTAAAAAATATTCTCTTTATGTCGACAAATGCGAATGAAATTGAGTTTCCATTGTAGAGGAATATATATGCACATTATTGAGTCTAATTGTTTCGAAAAAACCAATCACTCTGTTGTCAGAATGATCACAGTTTGATTTCTATTCAATATACAAGAGAATAATTAGAATTTCCGAGGCGAATTATTCTTTATTTTTCATATATACATTTAAAGGGCGGGAAGTAAAGTCATTAAATTCTGTTTAATTTTCAGAAAATTCATAATTTTGCTTCAATATATAAATAATTCTCATTCTAATATATAAAAATGAATTTTTGTTTGTTCGCCTTTTATGCCTTGCCATACCATTCATCAGATGGCGATAAAACTTTGCCAATTTATTGCTTGAACTTGCGTGAGGGTTATAGGCAAAGTATGATCATTATATCTAATACACTAATTGAATTATTATTTTTTCGTATTTTATTCGCATTTTTCATTATTCGATTACGATAAAATTTTCCCAATTTACGGCTTTGAACATAAAAAATGCATGTTTTTCACATGGTCAATTGTATATTGAATGCTCGCAAGTTGGACAGCCATGAGATGAGTTTGTTGAGAAAAGAAATGTTGTTTTGTTGAGTCTATCATAAAGTATAATAATGTCAAAAAATATAATAAATAAATATTATTTATTTTTCACCTATATATATATATATATATATATATATATATATATATATATATATA
>JAPMOQ010024920.1:1620891-1661631 GCA_026543055.1 Argiope trifasciata | reverse complement strand
TATATATATATATATATATATATATATATATATATAATGTATTTACTGACCGCAAAAAAAAAAAAAGAACTATTCTTTCAATCGTTTCTAATTAAACAAAATAACGATTTCAAATTTTAAACGATATTTCCAAAGTTATTCCCTCGGTGACAGGAACGCACTAGTTACCACCTAGCAGTCTATAAAAACATGTTTAAGTTATTTATCATTGTTGCCGAATAAAGCAAAACAAAACGATGCTCTTGCAACTTTTATGCTCGTGACTGAAATTCAATTTTCTCCAAATATTATTCAATTTGTCCCATAATTTAGAATAAATTATAAATGGTAGCAGAATGCTTGAAATTTCTAATTCAAAAACTAAAAAGGTAAGGGAAAATACTTACATTTTACCGGTTACTCCAAAGAATAAGATCGTTCAATAAAAATCTATGACTAATAAGAGCTAATTACATCATTAATTATATAATGTTGCTCTAAATATTCTTATTTAAATTAGAAAAGGTGAAATCGATATTTATGCAAAATAAGAGCTAATGCAAATATGTGTAAATTTTTCTACTTTATTCCTCAGTTTGAAAATAATAACTGGGAAAAAATTATTTTACATAATTCTTGAGATTCGTCATTACAGAACTACTCTCCCTGAATAACACAGCAGACACAAAGAAAAAGAGAATGAGTATCTTAAGTATAAATGCTTCCCTTTGAAGAGGAAACTAACTTATGTGAGTGTTCATTATAGAAGTCTGTTCTTCGATGGTTTTAGGTCGAAGGTCGAGCTCTTTTATCTCAAAAACATATTGCTTTAATACATTGGCTTTTCCTTTTATCATAATCACCATGTTACACTATAATGGAGAGACATTAATACTGACAAGTTAAAGAAAACGTTCAGATTTGATTTAGAAATTCTTTCACTAGTCGAAATTCATCTTCGTGGATTTCTTCACTGGCATGATTCATGACCTTCAAATCGAAGATGTAAAATGAATGAAAAAGAGCTTTCTAAAAATATTTTCTTCTGTAAATTTCAAGAATATAATATGTTTTAAAAGTACTATGATTGAACAGCAACGCTATTTAATGAATTCAAATTAATATTTTTTTAATCTAGATTGACTTGTTTCATTTAAATAAAAATAGAATTTTATAGTAGGTTTTATGTTCACTTCTCGACATGATAGAGATTGCAAACACTTGTATATCCAATGTTTTTATATTTTCATTTTCAATTAATCAATTAATATAGCAGATTTTAGATTTCACACTAGTAATTCCACCTGGTAGTGAATTTGAAAACAAAAAATTGGGAACAAGAAAATTCATAATATTTATGATAATGTATTATAAATTAAAAACCTTATCGTAGAAAAAAATTAAATGAAAAAATTATACTTTTAGCATACCAATAATAGTGCGTAAACATTTTTTACATACAAACTATATTATTATTACTATTACAAACTATATGTATATTACTATATTCTCTTAATTTCTGAGAAAGCAAGATTTTGAAGATAATGTTTTTTAAAATTCCTATCCTTTATTCTACCCCCATATATCTTTTACTTTTTTATTTTTATCACGTTTATCACGTATCATACTTCAGAAAAAAAATGGGAAACCTTTTTTTTTTTGTTATATGGACTTTCTCAACAGTCGATTAACATTTTTGTTTAAATCCTGACGAAAATGTTATTTCAGCAAATACTAAAAAACTAAAAAAGTATTAATAAATTAAAATACATCATATAATTGAGATTATTACTATTTTAAATATTTGGGAGCTTCGTTCTAATTCATTTATCATTGGTAAATATATCTTAACCTTAACAAATTGAACGTTAGGCTTTAACAAACTGCAAGAAAGTATCTCCAAGTTGCTTTTCTGCTTCTTTGTCCGTAATTTATTATTACTATCAATTTTATTGAAATAAAAATATACTTTTGTGATTTGCGACGCTCAAAAGACTTTTATCACCTGTAACAACACTGCTGCAAAATTTCCGTGATCTCACTTTACATAAACGTTGTTTCCAACTCAGAATTTGCGAGAATGCTATTTGAAAGTATTGCGATCTCAATATTTCTCTATGCAATCCTATCTGAATTTGAGACAACAATGTAACGAACCCCCATGTCCAATTGGATTCGAAGAATTTAATGATAATTTGAAAATGATAGTTTTGTTTAATTTAGTTTTAGTAACTCCCCGATTTTAAGCCACTCTTGGACTATTTGGGGACGAACATTGTAATTTTCAGCCGAGTTCAGATGACGAAGACAATACCTGAGCTGACCTCTCCAAGATTTCGTACCATACCAGAGGGATAATGTTTGCCCACGACGGATTTAATGTGTACTACATCCGCTTATACGACAGTTCTTCAATGGAATCAGGAGTCGAGCCTAAAAAACTCCGGTTTCGTAGCCGAGACCTTATCACCAGGTTGCCGCGGCCCATGGAAATGATAAGGCCCATGGATTTTTATGTCTTGAATTTTGATTTAGTTCCACTTTCTAAAAACCAAAATATATTTTTACTAAAATAAAGTAAGTGGAAAAGAACTTTCAGCTCTCTCTCGAAAAAAAGATTTTCTTTCATTATTTTTCACTTTGCCAATGAATCAATTTCGAGACTTATCACCAGACCCATGAAAATGATAAGGTTCGTGGATTTTTATGTCTTGAATTTTGATTTAGTTTCTCCTTCTAAAAACTAAAATTTTGGTTTTTAGACGTTCGTTTCCAAATTAGTGGAAAAGAACTTTTGACTTTCCAGGAAAAAAAAAAAAAGACTTTCTTTCATTATTTTTTACTTTGCCAATGAATCAATTTCGAGATTTTTTTCTATTTCAAAAGCAAATTAGAATTTGCTATTCTGTTTACTCATCGGAGTCTGCTGGCAGCTGAATGAGATGGCAAAGTTCACTTAAACAGGTCAATGCGACGAGTTCATTTGTTGTGTCCTTTCTGTTTTGTGTTGGCTTAGCCTGTTTGAAAATTTTGTCGGCAACCCATCTGTTGCTTAGTTCGAATACTGTACGAAGAAAATTTATTTTTGATGTTTTTACTCACGTCAAAAAAGATAAATTAGGTAACTGGATTCCTGCTGTTTGAAGGAAAATTAATTGTACTCACGCTCTCGGCCAACTGCATGAATTTACTTAGTAGCAGCGTAAAAATACAGTTCTCTCTAACCAACATTTATGACTTTATACTAGGTTCTATGATGGATGAAACGAGATGTCATTGGCTTCTGCGTTTCGAGCTATTTTGAAGCTTCGATTTTTATTTCATTCGAGCTGATTCATCACGTTCATTGCATAAAAAAGATTTTGTAAAACTGGATAGAAATATATATTTAAGGTAATAAAAATAAGTTAAGCAATAAAAGAGATCCTGAAATCAATAACACTTGATTTTTAAGATACGATCAGGATTTTATGACCCTTTCAAATAAATAAAATTATCAAAAGAAGTTACATTTTAAAACATTTGTTCTTAGACTATTTTTGATACCTCTGTTCTCTGAATGAACACAATTTAATATAATAAATATTTTTGAAAGGAAATTGACATTTTAAGGGCAACTAAAGTATATCTGGTTGGAGACAAAATGTAAAGATGTTTAATGTGAATTTATTACAAACTGTCAATTTATTTCACGATTCTAAAGAAATAAGTAGAACTATAGCTAATGAACTCAATATTATATACTTTGAAGAAAGAAATTGATTTTAAGAATTGAGTTCGTAATGTTCCTTTTTGACATGTGATATCACAGTATTGTTTTTTTAAAAAAAAATTATGAAAATTAGGTTGTTATAAAAGAAATTTTTTTAAAATTAAAATGGGTTCGGGGATTCTTCCTTTGCCAACTACATCAGAATTTCGAAATAACAGTTTCTTTATGAATTAAGAGACAAAAGCACCAAATCTGGACTTTAAATAAATATAACAATTATAAGATTTTTGAATATTTTTTAATAATTGAATAATTAATTTAAAGATCAACAAATAATGTGCAGAAATAAATAATAGAAATTTATGGTACTAATAAACAATTTGTAATTCTTACCAGAACAAGTGAAAACTTAAAAGAAAAAGGTATATCAAGCTTAGGTGTTACCTGTTTTCATATTTTAGCTGAATGCTGTAAAGAATATGAATGCTGAATTCTGAGAAGAATCGAGAAAATAATTGAAAACAGCCTTTATTTAAACAAATTAATTTCAGCTAAACCACAGACTCACGCAAAATTTATATTCAAAGAGCTACTCATTTTTCAGTGTTCAGATATAAAAACATAATTAAATTTTTCAGAACAATATACAACGATAGCTGTAGTAATGAAGTGCTTATAAAAAATGGTACAGACTTATGCGAGGTATAACCACAAATGGGATTGGAAAAAAATCTAAAGTTTTTCTAATCGAGACCTCTAATGATTTAATTGTAATAATTTAATTAATTAATTAATTTAATTGTAATAATTTAATTAGTTAATTAATTAAATTGTAATAATTTAATTAATTAATTAATTTAATTGTAATAATTTAAATTAAATAATAATTTTAATAATTTAAACTGTTTGGCATTGATGAGTAGGAAAAAACCAATGCTCAACAGTGCCTGGAGATTACCAATAAATTCGAGCTTTAATACAGATGTCGAAAAAAAGTGCGTAAAAATGTTTCATCCTTTAATTGGGATGCTTTACCAAAATATTAATAATAATAATGTTTTTAAGTTTTTTCTTAATAATAAAATCCTTATATGAATATTAATATGATAATGCGTTATTGCAATAATACGTATCTAAAGGTGGAACGTGTGTAGACTAAATAATTCTGTTTCTGATAAATATATATTATTTTGCAACAATTTATCCTTTTCACCAAAAACTTAGTCATGTTACAAATTTTAATTCAAAGATCCAATGTTGTGGAAAATCGAATATGGCTAAGAGTTTAATGTGCAGAAAACCTGTCGAGAGTCAATCGTACTTTCTCTATTATTATACTGAAATTTTCGAGAAGTGCAGCTCTGGGATTTGATGACTGCTCAGAATCAGAAGACCCATCCCAAAATAAGTCTTCACAGTGACACTTTAAAAATAATATTAATTAAAAAAATCACTAATTTTTCTCTTCATCTAAAAAAGTAGTCCTTCGATTTATTAAAACCAAATAAGAACTCAATATTTTGTTAGCTTCCAAAAATATTGTAAAACATTTTTTAAATGTTAGACCTTTACTGTATATTATCCAGAACAAACAGTATATTTGAAGCAGCCTGAAAAAAGTACGAGAAGAAATATCTCCCATTCATTACTCATCGAGACGAATAAAGCAATAAGAAATAAACCTGTCTTTTTATTCATTTTGAAAAATATTGTTTGACAATTTTTTAATGTTAGATCTTTATTGCATATTAAACAGAACAAACAGTAGAGTTGAACAGTAGATTCTTCCCTTCATAACTCATCGAGACGAATAAAGCAATAAGAAGTCAACCTGTCTTCAATATATAACAACCGTCATGTGCATTGCATCAACATTCATATATCCACAACGTGATGCTTAGGCAACCTAATCAAAACCTTAATAGAAGTACTACAACGTCAAACCAAATTCGCCGCCAAAGTGGGAAGAAAAGCTAAACATAATTACCTGACACATAATCTGATACGAAATAATGGGGAAAGTAGCCAATTGATACTGGTGGGCTTTTTCTCTTTAAGTGGGAAGACTTGTCATTCTACAAATCAACAGGCCTTGCTTCTTGTAGTCGGGCAATTAGGGGTCGACAACTCCTCGGCTATCTGGAAGTGTGCCGTATCTCCACAGTAGCACGTCTAAATGGAAAGCAAATGGCTTCTTTTGCTTTTTTCTGTCTGTTTTCTATTCAGTTTCGAGGCGTCGTTAGGACTTGAATTGGGGTGGCTAAATGCATTTCTAAGTGGGAGTTCTCCTAATCAGACGAATGCTTTTACGATACTTCTTTGAAACTGAAAGCTAAGGCATGTTCAGATACCCGAAAGAGCATTTGGAGTTTCCTCGTTGAATGAATGATCAGGAAATTAAAGGGAATTTTCAGGATTGCGAATGTGAAAACAATAACAAATAAACGTGATAAATAGCACAGAGTTATTTAGATAAGTTGTATCAAATTTGTCTTATACCAAATAAAATATTTGAGTTTGTCTTATCTGCTTCAGTAAAATGCCCTCTGTGAGAAAACATTAAGAAATAAGAGTCGATTACAGTGTTGATATTTCTAAGCTGAAACATACTCAGGTTAAATCATTCATTATTCAATACATTATACAATTTTACGGATTTCACAATAAAATAACAATAAAATTTTACGGATTTCACTCCATTCAGCCCGATTTCATTTTAAATTTGCAAACAAATGCGCACACCTGTGTAAACGATTTACAGAATTCAAGAAAAATATATTAAAATACGAAATTTTGTACTTCAATGTTATTAAATTAGAAATTAATCAAAAGTGTCAATAGTTAATTAAAAAATATCTTCCAGCTAAAAATGCATTAAACATATACTATCAAATTTTTCAACACTAATTGAAAACATTCAAAAATTGTAATGACATGCAAAAAAAAAAAACAAAAAAAAAACCCTACATACAATGTCAGTTTGAATGATAAATGCCGCAACAATGTAACTCTATGCTGTATTGTTAAATTGCAAATAGCAAATGCACAAAGATTGGTTGCATAAATGTCCTGTTTAGAAGTTATTGCTATTTTCTCGTTTTAGCTATTTTGGGACGGTTCTCTTCATATTGAATCCTAGCTACATGACAAGAACGACATCTAATGTATTTATCTCAATCAGTCATGCAAATTGATCTTTTTAAGTAAAAGTAAACATTTATTTTGACCCATTGATGAACATTATTATTTCTATAAAGGTAGTTTTAAGTTACATTAACAAATTAAATAATATGCAAAATAATTTGAAAAGTTAATTATTAAGATGGAATCTTTAATTATTTAGATAAATCTTTCTTCTAAAAAACATTCCCTTATTACGTTAAAAGGGCAGTAAGTAAAAAAATTATATTAACTGATTCTAATTATCAAATTGCAAAATATTAAACTAGTTATATCAACATCCCGTTTAGAAGGGCTATTTCCGGACGGTTCTCTTCATATTGAATTTCAGCTACATGACAAGAACCACCCTCTAATGTATTTATCTCGATCAGTCATGCAAAATTATCTTTTTAAGTAAAACTAAACAACTGTTTTGACCCATTGATGAACGTTATTTTTTTCTATAAATGTTGTTTTTACATTAAAAAAATTAAATAATATGCAAAATAACTTGAAAAGCTAATTAAGATGGAATCATTCATCATTTAGACAAATCTCTTTGCTAAAAAAACATTCCTTTATTAAGTTAAAAGTGCAGTAAGTAAAGAATTATATTAACTAACCTTTAAATTGTAAAATAAAAACTTTTTTAAAAATAAATTTGAGAGAAGTTTTGAGAAAAATATGCTGAATTACTCTTTTCTCTTTCTCAGAACTCTTTTCTCTGAAGGTTTTTTAAAATCTTATTTTTTATTAAAGAGTTTTTATTAACACGTTCTATAGAGATATTTTATAAGATGGTATTGATTTTTTTTGTACTTTCTTATATAAGAAATAAAAAAAGTTTTGAAGAATTTTTTGCCTTTGATTAATTATTCAACAATTTATTTGAAATATTACCTGTCTTAATAGAAATATTTTATGTATATAATTTTTTTAAACTTAAAAAAAATTGTGTGTTCAATCATTTAAACGTTTTAATGTTATATATATTTTTTTATCCTCCAATAGTTTGTTTACTTCATTTAGTTAATAATTTGGTATGTAAAAATTATACATTTGTCATTTTATGAATAATAATTGTGTTATAATCAGTTAACATTTTATACAAACATTCTTCAGCGCAATGAAGTTTTTAACAAAATTTTTGAACTATTAAATAAACAGTTTTTTTTTATTGACGAAAGACATGAAGATATTTACATCCAGAAAAAAATAAGATTTATTATCCAGTGCTACATAAATTTAATTACAAAATTCAAGTTATTTGAAAGATAATATAAAACTGAGAATATATATCCAGATCTTTAGTAATAGCGTAATTTAACTTCGGCTTCAATCTAAAGTTTGTGGGTTTATAAATTCTTTTCATCAGTTTCCCTCACACCCACCCCTTAAACATTTAGTTTAAGGGGTGAGGGTGGGGAGCTATTTCAACAACTAACTTAACAACTATTTCACTCATTACTTTCAGTAAGTGCATTTGTTACGAAAGAGAACTAAAGTAACTTTAAAACCAAACTAAACTAAGAGAACTAAAATTAAAACTAAACTAAGAGACCTAAAGTAATTAAGTAACTTTAAAGAGAAAATTCCCCATTTTTTAATTTTTTTTTTTATTTTATACTAAATTAATCAAGTTATTCATGTAATCTTATTCGAAATCAATCAATCAATTTGAATCAAATTCGAGGCATCAAACCCGAGTCGTGAAGTTTGAAAGATGTGAATGCGTGTGTGGGGGGGGGGCTGAAAAACTGTTTTCCACATGAATAGAAGGGGGTCTCCATATCTTGATAGGGGCACACTAACGCCTCCTGTATCCCATTAAGTGGTCAACGATAATCTGGATAACCTTTCACACCCACCGGGAACGGGGGAGAAAAAAATAAATAAAAAAGCTTCCGAACAAAATGAAAATCGTTTGCGATCACCCCCAAATCGGGTAAAGGAAAGGGGGCTTGATCCTGTTACATTTCTATTAACTGCTTAGCGGATAAAAAAATTGAAAAATATTTGAAGGATCGCTAATATTGTACGAGCATTTTAATATCTGGGATGTTTTTGTGTTGAAGTACGTTTTAAAAAATATTAAATGAAACATTCCTTATTAAAAGCATTCCTTATGATTACTATTAACTGATTAGAGGATAAAAGAATTGAAAAATATTTGATGGATCGCTAATACTGTATGATTATTTTAATACCTGTGATGGTATTGAGTTCAAGTACGTTTTAAAGAATATTAAATGAAATATTCCTTACAAAAAAAGATAGCTTATTCTTTAGAAATATTTTGAAGTACTTATGTTTAGAAGTGTATTAAACGTTTTTAAATTGAATTTTTTAAAAAAATATGGTGTAGTTTTTATAGTAAATATGTATACAATAAATTCGGTAAGATTTAGAAATCAACAAGTGAAAAAAAGCATAAATATTTTGAATATTTGATTTGCTTGTAACATCAAAGAAGGAGAAAAAAAAAATGTAATTATTTTTATAAAAAATATGTATACATTAAATTCTGTAAGATTTAGAGATTAATAAGTGAAAAAAGCATAAATATTTAAATATTTGATTTGCTTATAACAGCAAGAAGGAGATAAATTTTTTAAACTATTTTTCTGAAAAATATGTATGCAATAAATTCTGTAACATTTGGAAATTAATAAGTGAAAAAAGCATAAATATTTAAATATTTGATTTGCTTGTAATAATAAAATGGAGAAAAAAAATTAATTAATTGTTTTTATTATTACATTAATTCGTACTTCAGATTACAGTTCCGTCATAAAAAAATGTTCAAAGTAAAAATTAATGATTATTATCAAACAAAAGGTAGTTTATCAAACTAAAACGAATCCTGCAGATCTTGCCTATTTTTGGAAAGACAAATGAAATTTCCTTTTTCTCTGCTATCTAACTATTTAACACTTCTGTTTAACTATTTTATGGTCTAGAACCCTCGAATCAATGCTTCTCAAATTTGAGACATTGTAATACACACTTTAACATACATTAATATTTAAAGGCATTATAATTTGATATGCAAAAATTACACATTAACATTCTATGTATTTGGAGTTGAATAGGAGATGGCATCTAATTAGATAACAAAAAATTAAAATAATAAGGAATTAAGAATTTTTTTAATATTGATTCATCTAAGATGCCATTAAAACACTTAGAATAATTAGGGATTTCATACAATTTTTCCATCTAATTACAATGTCTGTGAATGGCTTGATTTTAATTCTCAACCTTAAGATCATAGTAATTCATGCAGGGAGTATGAACAAGCCTGTTAATAATAGAACACCCGAATAATTATGACTTTTTAATGTTTTTCCCCTTGCAATTCTTTCTTGAAAACATTATTCTCTATTTGTAAATTGTGAATGGTAAATAGATCAGGAAATCATATTGGGACAGAAAATTACGGTTCTAACACTGAAACAGATATTTGAACACCTACAAGCATAAAAGTTTGATTAACATTATTTCGATGCATAGAATAAATGAAATCTATTATACATTCGAATTGTTGAAAATCATTATCTATTCAATCTCAGAAAAATTCTATAGGTTTCGTTGAAACATTCAATTGTTCAGTTCTGTTTTCTGTACATTCACGAACAAATAGTCATGTAAAGTCAACAATATCCGTCCGACAATCGCCAGAAATTTAAAGAACGTTACCTGGCATAATTTTTTAATCTTGTAACTTTACCAAGAAAAAAAGTCGGAAGTACCAGTATCATTTTTTCCGTTTTACCACAGCTTTTGAGCATTTAAATTTTGTAATGCAATGTGCCATAGTAAAATTTTCTAATACAAACCGTCGAGAATAATTTGTCACACCTTTTATGCATACTACGGCTTTTATTTTTGTTACTAAACTTTGGTCAACAAAGAAATAAAATTTTCTTTTGATAGTAGATGACCTGGTGCATGAATTCTGTATTATTTTTTTAATGAACCTTTCTTTTAAATTCTTATCTGAAAGCCTCATCATCAAGTTAAAAGAATGGAATCCATTAAAGGCAAAATCTGTCGACAATGATAAAACATTTTTATGTCGTGGTTGGGGATTGATGAGGGGAAAACTGTACCATCAAGTTTTGAGCTGAGCTTTTGACCACAGATACATCATTCCTTGAGTATCTCTAACTAATGGTAAAGAATACTCATTCATCCCAAATTATCCTCATAAATCAATCGACAGTTCTCTAAGACAAAAAGAACTGCTTTTCTGCTTTCTTTTTGTATCTAAGAAAATGTGAACTGGATTAAAAGATGAGTAGAGAAAAGATTCGTTAACACAATTGACTTTATTTTCTCTATGTTATTATTAATGATTATTAATTAACAAAATGATGCACGGTAGGGTAATCGCAAATAAAAATTTGAAAGAAATTAGAAAATATTTGCTTGGTTTCAGAAAAAAAAACAGGATACAAAAAGGAAAAAAATTCTTCAATGATGAACATTTACTAAACAAGAAAATACTAGTTGCAAAAATGTTTGCTATACTTATATTTTTTCATGAAATTATGTTCGAATTCAAAGCTTACGTGTTCTACTGCAGGATAAGATACAAGAATTCATATGGATGTTTTATGAATAAATAACTACACAGAAAACTTTCTTTGATTTAAGTGATATGGTGAGACTAAGTTAAAAAAACTCAAAACTACAGTTTTCTTCCGGAAAAATTCTTTTTTAATCGATTGCAAAGATACAACATAAATCTTATTCAAGAATATAAAATTGTCATTTCTGTATGGAGCATATTCTCTTAAACATTACCATCCAGATTCAGTACTTTTAGTCCCAACAAAGTGGTTGACTTTTAAAGAAACATTGCTCATAGTTCTCATTTTTTGAAGAATAATTTTGCGTAACAGCATGTGGAAGAAATATTATAATTAGATTCTAAATTTTAAATTTGGATTTGATCTTATTTTTAAAAAATCACCTAATAAGCTTTCCATTGCATTAACGTTTTACCTTCATTTATTGTTATCGCTAGTGAATTATTAGGATAATTCGAATAATTTTCCAACCGTTTTGCTGTTCATTAAAAATATACAAGAATAATGTGAAAATATATATGAATACTGTGTTATGAAAGGAAACAAATGGAAATTTTGCAAATTATAATTAATAACGTTACAATTCGTCTGATTTTTTTTATTGCTCTGAAATTTCTACCGCTGAAATTATGCGTCCAAAAATAAATTATCATTTTAAATAGTTGTATTTTATATAGCAATAATTATCCATTTCATATTTGTTGGATTATACTAAAATTTAAAATTAATTAAAGGTTAAATTTGATAATTCCATTATGGATAGACAACAGATCAGCAAAAATATTTGTGCTCTATCTTTAATATATAAGCATAGCAACTGTGATTGATTTTTTTTTACGGTGAAAAACTGAAAGAAAGCTATTTTAAGCGAAGTCTTTACTCACACGTCTATTCCACCATCTAATTCAATAGATGCTTCACATCTTTTCATCCGTAATTGTATTTTGACGTGATTGCTCTTTGAGCTGATAAGAGGAGATATTAAAAACGTGCCAAAATGTTCCTGCGAGCGGTAGATTGAGAGTAACCAACTTGTAAACATGTTGAGAGCACTGATAATGTTCAAAGGTTCCGTAGTGTCAAGAGGAAAGTAATTATTTTGATAGAAATAAATAATTTGTTTTAGTCATCATGTTTCTAAATCGGAATTTTTGAACCCTTTTATAATCTGAAGATCCATATCCGGATTTCACTTATCGTTATCGTTTGTGTTATAAAACATCAACAGCCCCGGTTTCGCGATTAAACAGTCAAGGATTTCAGTTAACAAATTTGATTCATTTTCTGCTTTTTTTTTTCCACCAATTTTTTAACAAAACTTCATCATCTTAATTCGATACCGAAATTTTAACTTGTCCTAAAAGAATTATATGCTAAGGAGATATTTTTGATAATTTTATTTAGACATCTGGATATCACATCTAAAAATTTCTTTCTCATTGATTCTTCAAAAATTTTTAAAATATTTAATTTTTAAGGATTGCATTAATGTCAGTTATTGTTTCAATTAGAAAATTTTATATCTTGTTCATTTATAAAACTAAACATAATAATTAGTTTGTTAAAAATTATAATTATTATTATATTATTTATTGTTATAGTTATTAATTAACAATTATATAACAATAAGCAATTAGAACAATGGGGCGAAATGTTTTACAATTTAATAATGAATACTTTTTAACTATATTACTTCAACAAATTAATTTATAATATGCACCAATTTATACAGCAAAAATTAACATTTGAGAGCTCTAACGAATAAAACCATTGGCATTCATTTAAATCCAGATACGTCTACTCTATACATTGACTACAAATGATGCATAGATGTTTCAGTTCTTTATATCGCAACATTTTTTATCAACTCTGTAGGAACAGCTTGATAATATTTAGATAATCTAACTCAATAATAATCAAATAACTAGAGCTTCAGACTTTCATTTTTTATATGTCAGTAACATACAAAATATAAAATAAAAGGACTTATCTGAGTTTCTGGGAAGCATCTTAGAGCCACTGCGGCTGACAAAAGGATAGATAATATCTTTCAACGATCTGGCACGAAATTCATCACTAGGTAAGGTTAATACAAGATGTATCCGTTGCAGGAGTCTTTCCCCTCGATATCTATCCAAACGTTGACAGCACGCTACTAAATTAGCCTGATTATGATAGAGAGTCATATCAGCTTCCCTTCGAGATCCCCTTCTCACGGTATGATCCGAAACAGTATTTAATTATCGGACAGAGATTTCGCTCAACTACTCGTGTCTCTTGACTCATCTGCAACTCTTAACTGACTCAATATTGTCTATTTGACTCGCCAATTAACTCAGCACTAAATGGCTTCAATTCTGTCTCCTGGCTTTTTATAGATTTCGTGACAAAGCAAAAAAACTTCCAAAAAGATCTTTAAAATTCGAGTCTTGTTGGATCTGTCATAAATATTCTTATGGCTTCCGAAAAGTCCCCAAATTCTTTGCCTAGACATTGGATTTCATAGACTCAGTATCAAATCAGCATTCATCAGAAATATCTTCTTCCCAGGAGACTATCTTCTTTACTCAGAAAGAAGAAACTATCTTCTTACTGAGCTGGAAAGAAATTTAAAAAAAAATCTTAACAGTATTTATAATCAGACAAGATCACATGACTAGCTGGTTAAAAAAATAAAAATGAAATGCTGAAATTTTCTACCAAGAGAATTGTGTTTTTTTTCCTTCTCCCCCCCCCTCTTCTTCTTCATTTTTTGTTTCTTCTTGAAAAGGTGGATTTTATGAGTAATCAGTTGAAGAAGCAGAGATCATACGAATTTCATTTGAGATAAAATGATGGGCTTAAAAAAGTACTGAGATTATTTTTGGTTTCTGAAATCTTACTTCTAATTATAATTTCTTAATTGAGTCAGCTGCTGTTAAAATAATTTAATGCATAATTATAAAATGTATTTTTATGAGACCTCAAGAAAACATGGCTATATGGCAAATTAATCTTTCTTTTGTCTCCAAAATTGAGACTTAGCACCGGGTTGCCGTGGTCTTGTTTAAATGTTAAAAATTAGCTCTGATATCATTCAACGTATTCTTCATAAAAAGTGCATTAAATAATAACCAGAATAAAGTAATTTTGCATTTCAATCATTTAATTCAAAAGAGGCCTTTATACATTGTAATATCTATTTTATAAATAAATAAATTTTCCTTCTATTTAAGTTTAGTATAAGACATTTTTTCACTATATTTATACAAGTATTTAGTTCAAATAAATATTGCCTTAAAACTTCATTCATCTTATTAGATTAATATAAGTAATTTATTATTTTGAAATAAAATACAAGCCTGCCATCTTTACATATCATTATTTTAATCATTTTCGATAATCTAAGCTTCTTTATCAAAGATCACAAATATTTATTTTTAAAAAAATATTGTCTTTCTCTGCAGCGCAGTTTCAATATCGGAGGGTACCCCGTTCGAGACCTGGTTCGACCGAAAAGCCACCGTGTAAACGGGGCTGGTGCACCCTGTACAGGTGTCCTTCTACAGGTGTAGTGAGGGAACTTGAAGAGGAGATGCATTTTTGCCATATACCCGCTGTTCAAAATTTCGAAGTCCACATCAAAATATCCCAAGCGTTGATTTAGAATTAGGAATTAATATAAATAAACTGAAAAAAAATACCTCTCATATGTTTGTGATATTTGTATAAAAATGTATTTCTTAAGAAAAGGATAAATTTTCTACAATTTCACAAACGAATGCCCACAAATCCTTTAAGAGCAACTTTGTAAGCGTGCATTTTTATTCCTATAAACCCGTTTTGCTTTGATTTCCTCTCGTATTTGATCTGTACAAATTTGAGCTTCTTGAATTTTTTCCATTGGCATCACATTTTTTGTTCAAAAAAATTTTTTTTTAGGGGAGGAAGGGGATTTTTTATTGAAAATTCTTTCTCAGCCATAGCAATAATAATACATAAATTAATGATAAATTTCAAGATATTAAACAATTGTTTGATTTTTTTTATGAAATGATATAAAAAAAAGGAATTATTGTTTTAAAAAAAACTTTTAGTATAGAATTAGACGAAATATTCTTGCCCCTTAATTTAAGTACCATAAGAAAAAAAACAAACACAAAGTAAAATTAGCGAGTTACCGTAAAATTCCCTGTTTTGACTATAATCCCAATAAATATTTTTTTTCTTACTGACATAAATTAATAAATTTTACGAAAACACAAAACAACAATAAAATTTCCTCTAAAACGCTTAAAAATAAAATACATATAAGGAGTTCAGTAAAGACTATGACATGATTCCAGCAACAGTAATAATTATCAGTAATATTTCCCGTTTTAGATCTGTAAGCCAAACTAGGAAAGCAGCATTTCAATTTGTACGTGATCCCCCATAGGAGTCTCCTCCGAGAAACGCATAACTATCGAGGGGTAGAAAAAAACAGTCCGAATGAAAGGAAGAGTCGGTTAGTTTTTAGCTCGAGTCGGGAAGGTGGTGGCAGTTCGATTAATGGGGAAAACACATTCACCCTCGGAAAAGCAATTTTCATTTTTCACGCTTTGTAGTCTCTCTCTTATCTGATTCCTGTCGCTGACGAGGCAACTTGAAAACGTCCGACTCTACGGTTAATGATCGCCGAGTCAATGGTTTAAGTTGGCTTTTTTTTTCGACACCTCCCCTCTTGCGATGATGGGGATCGGCTACCACCCACTTGTCGATGGGCACATTTTTTTTTCCATAACGAATAATCTTTGATAGAGAAAGATTCGGTAGCAAAATCAGACTATAGTTGTTGTTGTTTTAGTTCTCGATATATAAACTCCTTGTGTGCCGACAAATATACCACAAGGCTTACAGATGTAAGTCAGTTTACAAATAAATAGTAGAATAAATTTCAAATATATGAACATAGGCACAAATGTAGAGTAAAATGGATGAAACAAGTAAATACACAAATATAAACAAAAATATAAACAAAATTGCTCACATACTAGCAGAAACATACAGTAAATAATATAAAACAATTGATTGGTTGGTTGGTTAACTTAATTTTAATGGCACAAGAGACAAAAGTAGGCTATACTACGCCAGTACTATAATATAAAAATCAATTGAAGAAGCATGATCGAATAATAAAAAATATATATTCAAGATACAGATACAAAAGTATAAATGCAAATATATGTAGGCAAATACACTGAAATATAGTTTAAATGATACGGGGGAAAATATGTACATGTACAAAAAGAAATTATTTAAAAATATGTACAAAAGGAAATCGTGAGTTAATATATGTACAAAAGGAAATGAAAAATCTCTGTACAAAAGACAATAGTATTAAAAGAGATTCTTAACTACCCTGCAGAAGTTTCTCGTGAAAAGAAGTATATTACGAATGATTGTTCATAAAGTTTGTTTGAATGCATTCTACAATAATTTTAATTTTACAAGTGGTTGAAATCAATTTATTCATTCTATTGCTTCAGAAAATTGCAACATAATAGTAATAAAAGGACATACAATGAATTATTGCATATTTGCATGTATTTTGATCATTTTTTCAGTTTAAAAAAGCATTTATGAAGAAAAATTGGTACAATATATATCAATCAAAATATTCTGCGCTATTTTCTACAATTTGCGTCCAATATGGCTCGCTACTGATTGTCTTCGAATTTTTTTTGATCCTCCAGGCCGTTCTTTGTCATTGACATTGAAATCCCCGCTCTAAAGCGTTGAAACCGAAACCGACAATTTTGATATGATCGAGTAGCATCACCATAATTTTCCGAAAGTGTCTGATGGGCTTCGATAGAAAATTTCTTCAAATCAAGCAAAATAATAATTATAATAATAATGTCGAAAATGCAATTTAGAGCGTTCCATGATTTGAGTCTTTATAGACTGAATAACTCAATAATATTAAATGGAAAACTTTCCAAATGATAGCAATAAAGTAATAGTAAATTGGTAAAACCAAAAACCATTTTCGTTTATACAGAAACTTTCCATGAAATTCCATTTCATCAAAATACATGCAAGCCTCTAATAATACTCTCAATGTATTAGTGGTGAAATTGATTATTTTACAGCTTAGAAATAACTTTGAAACATGGTAATAATCCTGGCTCTTTTAGTATCATTAAGCAAAATGAGCTATATATCTTTGTAAAATGTTTCTCTTTTCAACAACATAAAAAAAATCTTAACAATAATTATTAGTTGAAAAAATTTGCAAGAAGAAGCAATCGAACCTCGATTATGCGAGCTGATGAGATTGGAATATCAATAGAGGCTAGAGGTTAATAGAGACTAAATTTTAAAGCATGACTTCTTTTTCTTCAACAAAGTTTATATGAAATTATAAAAATAAATCCACTGCTTCTGAAACATAGTAACAAACTCAATGATCAATCAACGATAAAAATATTTTTATTCGCATTTTCTCAATGAATTATTAAGGTGAAATCAAAGAATTGCTCATTTAGTATAATTTATTTTTTAAAAGATGCGTAGAATCTCTCTTATCCCTGTTAAAGTGCTAAAAAAGGGGCTTCTAAATAAGTTTTTTGGCCACTTTATCGTGACATATAAAAAGACTTCGCATTCACAGGTCTCACATCTATCGAAGTAAACCGGATCAATACTCCCATCTTGAAAATTGGTTAGATTACCAAATGAAGCCCAGTTTGATTATTTGGCTCTAGCTCGGTGGAAGTTTTGAGGAATTGTGATCTAGCTCTCTCCGATTAGTTATACCTAATAAAAAATTCTTGTAATAACAGCTAAAAGTTAACCAAAATAATTAATTTTTTTTCTATAGTTACCATTTTTGAATCTTATTTTTTAAAACCAATCAACGAGAATTTTGAAGAGACGTCATCCGTTGATTGATAGACCTCTCGAAAGGTGGCTATTCTGATGGTCTAAAACAGTTTAAAATACAGAAATTTAAATATTTATAATGGCCCCCTTTGTATTATTTTTGAAAAGTTATTGTATCAAAAAATATTTACTATATTTAAGGCCGAAAGACTGAGCAAAAAGTTAGTCATCGTAGTTTTTTCAGCAATGCATATTGTTAAATGCCCTGCATTGCACGTAACAACATAAAACGTCATTCTTCACGTAAGTTAAAACATTTTCAAGCTAGAAATAATGCATATTTCTAATGGTTTAGGAATTAGCTATTATATCACCCATCAAATGGCCGAATGGCTCAAACGACAACATTTTGAAATACAAGCATTATTCATGGCGAATTATTATTAATATAATTATATAATATTATATAATTAGTAAATTATTTTAAACTCTACATAAGATTATTACTTGCTACAGAAAAGAAAGCGGTCTGTTCAATGTAATGAAAAAGCAAAAGCTGCTTAAATTTCAGATTTGCAGTAATAAATGAGGAATTGAAACGATGAAGAATCAGATTGCAAAAAAATTGTCTTTGAGCCTACATTTGCCACAAAATAACTCTTTCATGCTTTTTAAGAATAAATATTTTTATTATTTGAAAATTTGGCATATCAAATAAGTTTTTTCAGTATGTTTGAGAGGTATAATTGACTTCCTATTTTTTTAGTTTAATATTAAAAATTATAACTAGGATTTGAGACATAATAACTATTTATATTCTCCTACACAATCCATTTACTTAAATATTCCACATTTCAAAGAGATTATCTTTCTCCCTGCATATTTTTTTTCAATTTTTTGTACTTACTTTACAACGTAAAACTTTTAAATATTTTCTGTGAATTATATTTAATCCCTGTTTCTAAATTCGTTAAAAAACATCAAAGACTTAATCTTTTAACATTTTGAAGACTCAATACAATGAGTATGAAATTTATAGATGCAAAGCAAACAACTTGAACTGTTAAATGTGATACTTTTCAAGCCGTAAAACCTTTTATGATGATGAAGACTTAACTGTATTTATTTATGTTAAGTTAATCCCAAATGTTTTCAGTTGAACAATGTAAAACTAAATCCACTCATCCGAAGAAATATGACTTGGGAAATTTCAATGATTCATTGAAGTTGTGAGTGGTTATGCATATTTAGTGTTAGGTATTTTTCTTCTAGCGATTTAAAAACGCACTGTGTCTTTTCAAGGAAAAGACGATTATAACTGTTTTAGAAGTTACTGGACATCCATTACAGTAACTTTTTATTCAGGCGTAGGTAGAAAAAAACATTGTTTTCTGGGAAGTAACTCTATCAGGTCGGCTCATGGCAAAGTAGTTGTTTTAAACTTTGACTTTAAAAAGAGTTCCAGGGAAAATCTCTACATTAAAAAAAGCATTTTTTAATTACAAAAGAATAATAACTTATCTTTTATTTGACTAAATATTATAAGATTTGTGATCACCTTATTGTTTCAATTTCCTATAAATTTCTTCCTTCTTTTATAACTTTATATTTTGCAATCTAACTCAGAGAGAGTAATTAATAAGTATAAAAAGTATCACTTTATAAAAAATTTTACTTACTAGAGAGCCTAATTATATTTAATTAATTTATTTTTTTTGGAGAGAATATATAGAAGATACAGATATGTAATGTTGAGCAGAAAAAAAAAATAAAGAAAACTCTTTTAAGCCATTAAAAGTCGCCATTTCTCAGAAAACTAAAATTAATAAGCATACGATAGACTTTTGTTTAATAAATGAAACAGCCGGAGAGATTTTTTAATGATATGTTCTTTCCTTGATTATCAGACAACAAGTTCAATTTTATTATGCTTAAAAATTTTTTTTTTAATTAAAATTTATAACAAGCAAGAGATAAAATCTGATGAGTAATGCAAAAAGCAGGACAGAGAAAGAAGGTTAGAACGAATTCAAAGTTTTTATAGTCATTAAATGGAATTTACCATTAATTTAAATCGGAAAAGCATTTTCGGCACGTGTAGAATCTGAGGATGTGAAGAGGGGAAAATGCTTAAAATGATGCTTGAATTCAAATGATTAGAATAATTAATTTTAAGATCTGCAAAAAACAGAAATAATACATACACAAACACACACATATATATATATATATATACATATATAGACTTTCGCCCGCGAGAATAAACATACATATATATACAAATATAATTGCTTGTGTGTATAATAATTCATAGTTAATCATCTATTTGAAAATAATCTCCTGATCATCTGAAATCCGGCTTCACTGTATCTCTTTAATTTCTGAATTGAGCGAGCTTTAATTTTGTATCACAATAATAATAATAATAATAATAATAATAATAATATTTTGCAGGCAAATTGTTTTCAAAAACTATATAAATTTCACGCTCTCTCTTTAATGGTATTATCAAGGAAATCGTAATAAAAGATAACATTTGGACTTTTTTCTTAAATTTATGACAGATCAAAATAGTAAAAAAAAAAAAAAAAACCTGCACGACTTTTTTTTTTCCAAAATATATTTTATTGAAAATTGACAGAATATAGTCTGCTTGATGGGAGAAATAAACCTGACGTCACTGACCGAACACAATAACTCTCTTTTCTATCTTTTTTTTTTTCGTCTGTACCTTATTAAATTTCAAATTGTATTTGCCATTTTCTGCAAGCAGTTAAATGATAATAATGAAAGCTACTGTGACCTAAAGCAACTACCTTATATTACTCCTGTTGCAATCAAATAAATTCTTAAAGTTTCAAAAAATTTATCTTACCATTAAAAAAATTTAATTGTAAAATAATTTTTCAAGATTCAAGTATTTTCATGAATGTTGTTTAAAATGTGCTGCCTTCAATCTCTTCAAGTGTTTTTAAAATGTGACACAATATACTAAAATTTACTTTAAAAAAGAGTTTTAAAAAATTGTTCAAACATGGAAAAATGACAAAAGGAAGAAAAACGCTGCTGAATTATCAAGATAAAATGAAAAATGAGAGGAAAAAGTCGCTCCAGTATTTTTGAAATTGTATTGCGTAAAACAAAAATGTTTAAATGTAAAAGTATATTTGCTTAGTAATGTAGAATATCTTTGTGGAGTTTAGAGTGTTTTAACTCATTTGAAATATTTGAATTCATTTTATTTGATTCACTGATTTTGGAAATTTATATTTATAAACTCTATTAATTCAAACACTTTGACATTTAAAAAATTTAAATGATATATTTTTTGTTTTGAATTTTAAAATACCACATTTTGAAAAATTGAAAATTCTCTAACTGCATTCTATTTGTTAATTTTGAAAATTTCTTAATTGACTTCATTAATTTTGAAATCTGTTATGGGATATATTTTTAATTTTAGAAATGCCATAATGCTTTTCAATATTAAAAAGAATGCCTCTTATTATGGTGGTAAATTAAATTTTAAACTATAAATATTTTGGAAATCTCTATAAAAATATTTTTTTATTATTATTGCGAAGTGTTGCCCATTTAAAACATATCCTCAAAACTTTGAATCAAAATTACACAATGCATCATATTAAAAAATTCCTATCTTTGAAAATCTCCGTAAATGTTATCTGGTTTAAAAAATTTAATTTGGTTGAAATTTTTAAATTATGCATGCCTTCAGAGTATGGAAAAATATTCTTATTTATAAAAAAGGTATACAAATATTGCCTTTTGAAGTCTTTGCTTAGCATTTTTATCATAGATTGCTAAATAGATAGTTGCCTAGGTGATTAGCTCAAAATTTGACTGCTAAAAAACTCAAATAAACTTGTTTCTGCAAGTGATAATATCTCTTTGTATTATACGTCTACAGAGAAAATGTTTCACTAACAACAATTTCATGAAATAAATATCCTGTTTCTCATTGTGAAGCTACGACTTCAACGCTTACTGATACTATTAAAAATTTAATTAAAGTTTTCAAAAACAAACTTGGGGGAAAAAAATGGCATTTATTAGCAAAAACATTTTTTACATAATTCTGAAAATAAAAAATGACTTCCACTTTCCAAAGACATCTGAATATAAAACATTTATGTTTCAGAATTTAAATTTTCGAAACAAACTTGAGGGGAAAAACGACACTTGTAAAAAAAAAATATTTTTAAATAATTCCGAAAATAAAATTGTTAACTTCCACTTGAGCGTAAAACTATCACACTTCATACTGTTAAAAAGGATTAGAATGTGATTAGAGATTAAAACTAAATTAAATCAAACTAATACTTGAAAATGCTTAACTAACACTTATATTAGTAAAAATTATCTTTCTTCTTACTGAAATAACTTCACTAAATGTTATACAGTTTTATATCATGCAAATCTATTTTAATTCAAAATAATTTATAGAAATATAAATTATTTTTATCTGACACGTTTCCATGTTTTTTTTTTCTTATGCGTTTAAGTCTTTGTGCATTTGTTATTATTTTGTTGGATTTTTGCATAGTAAATAATCGTAAAGACTCTTTACTAGAGTCCAATTAAGTGTTAATATTGTTAAAACCTATTTACTAAACTAATCCATCTTCCTAGAATCTTACGACTGTCAGGGACAAGCTATTTCATTCAACTATCATTTTCAATTACCTACCTTTACACGATATAATACAAGAAAACTAAATTTTAATGACTATCAGTCTTCATCACTAGGAGAATAAAAACAAATGTTTTTTGTTGAATCATAGATTTACTAAAATTTGTTCCGTCCACCATAAAGACGGAAGATTAAATCGCCAAATGTCTTTAATATTTCGTTGTAGAAAACGCTCTTGATATTAAACACGATCCATATATTACAAGCTGTGTCACATATGAAAAATAATGTATCATTTTTATTGGCTAATACATATTAAACAAGAAATTTTAATAAATATGTCATTAATTTATATATAATTCAATTATTTTACTTCCGACCTCCTCTACGATTTAATATTTACTTTTAATTATTTTCTGCGTTTAAAAACACATTATCTGTTATTTCTGCAAACATTCGAATAGTAACTTAATTTAATGTGAAATTGAGCAATTACTGCATTAGCGAAGGAACTGTCATTTTTAAAGGATTAATAATCAAGCACAGAAGACAGAGATAAATGCCCTAGCTTTTGTTTCGGAAAATAACGCTGCTTGACGCTTTATTTTTTTGTGCGATTTGGATTATATTTAATGCAAATCGTATTCCAAGCAAATAAGTATTTGTTTTATTGATGAGAAAAGGTGGCTAGTTTTAACGTATGAAACTCGAAGTGTATGTGTACTTTAAACATGAAAATTGTTTCATATTCTTCTTTGTTCTGAGATTTAGAAAAAATCTCTACTTTTATCCAAAATTGATTTGTCAAGTTTAAATTTGATAACATCCAAGGAGAAAATGGGCATCAAAGCTGGGAAATTTATGACTGTCATAGCGTCGCGAAAATTCACTTTATGATTGCTTTCATTGAATATTTTAATCTAAAAAAAGCTTCAGTGATAAGATATTCATGTTATTGTAGCTTCATTGGTCTCAATTACTTAGATGTTAAACTCTCATGCCTAATTTATGAATGATAAAATAAATATTTAATTTAGTAGTTTTAATATTAGAAACAAATCTTTTTTTATATTATTCAATATTTTATAAATTTGTAATAGTAAACAAATTTAATGAAGTTACAAAATGTATAGCTATTATCAAGGATGTAGTATATATATATTTTCTGAATATTTATCTTTCTTGTATGCTCATGAATTCGTTCTTTTCATTCACTTAAAAATCTATACTTGCAAGCTTTGCTCGGCAATGGTATTTTTTAAATTACCTATTAGTACAAGTATAATTTATGCTAATAACTAGGGTTTTTTTCTACATATTTGTCTTTTTTGTGCGCACATGAATTCTTCCCATTCACTTAAAAATCTATTCTTGTCAGCTTTAGTTAGCAAGGATTTAAAAAAAAAAAAAAAAAAAAAAACTATTAGTATAAACATAATGTAGACTATTACCAAAGGTTATATACATGCTTTCTAAATATTTGCCCTTCTTGTGTGCATATAAATTCACTTTTTCACTTAAAAATCTATAGTGAAAAGTTTTATTCATTGATGTTTTTTTAATTGTATATTAGTACTATTAGTACAAGTATAACTTTGCATATTAGCTAAAGAATCGGTTAATAATATAATACAATTCCCTATTCAGAATTTTTTAAACAAATAAAAGCTGCTCGAAAAAGCGACCGATATTTGATGCAGGCAAATGAGAACTCGCCCCCTCTGTGCTTTCGGGCGTCGGTCTCTTGTTTCGTTTTCTCTTCCAGTGAAAGAATTGCATTAAAACGCGAGTCAGTTTTAGGTGATGAATGGCCCAAAGCCAGTTCGAAAACGTTAAATGGTTCATCGTATATATAATAGACTCGAGCAAAAAGAACAACAGCTTGCGAACGATTGCCTCGCGCAAAAACCTTATCTCAAAGAGGACTTTTAAATTTATTTATTAAGAGGCAATTGCTACGGATAATCTACAGAAGCCGTATAATTGATAAACAGTATTATTTTTTCTTTCTTTCTGAGAAGATCAGAAATAGTCGTCCATCAGAAAGATTGAAACGATTGATATGTTTACGGGAATTAGCATAGTGATTTCTATTCAGAAATGACTTTTAGAGTGTGTAATTTCTTGTACATATTCGGAAATTTATTTGTATGATAGCATTTGAAATGGACTGAGCTTCGAAAAACTGGAGGGGTGTTTATTGAAAGGACCTTTTCTAAGTGGGATCAGTATTTATTTTCTCTGAAATGAAGCGTTAACTTTTCATCGCCGTCAGTTAGCGCTTGATGACACACAAGTGTTAAAAGTAATTTTTGATTTTTGAGATAGATTGATTGTGACAAGTTGTTTCGTTTGTAATACTTTGTCAATATACAAATAAAAATGACCGTATAAATGTATAAGACGAATCAACGTGTTCTTGTAGTTTCGAAATGTCATCTCAGAAACTAACTGGGAAAAAATGAGCATATCAGTACTTGAACCGCATAAGTTAAATAGTCATAATACATAGCTGTGATTGTTTTTTCTTGTTATAAATAAGGCATTTATGAATAGCAAGAACTATTTCCCACTTTTCTTTAAACTAGTTGATATGTATTATATAAACTTAGATAATTTCATGCCATGAATCATTTGGAGATATGTTTCTTTTTTAATATTTAAAAAGTTAAAATCCCAGCATTTAAATTATCTTAAACTTAGAGTTTTGTATTTAAAAAAACTTGCTTAAAGTCCCTGAATTTCATACGTTTTTATGTTTTTGTAATTACCTAAGACAGTTTTTATTCTTTCTATTAAGTCGAATTTCGAAGTTCTGGCTAAGATAGGTTTGTGATTATAATAAAATAACAATAATAATAATTATAAAATTCGTACAATCATATTACAGGTTTTTTTTGCTGATTTGTTTATTTTTTGTTTTTAAACTATTTCGTTTACGGCTTAAGACGAAAATGTAAGTCACTCGCATTTACCATTGATGGTTGAATTTTATCTCTATAATGCTATTTATTGTTTCTAATCAAATTTCAGAGATGTAAAACGAAAAGCGTTAATCTCAGAATTTATGTAAGAAATGGTACATGATTAAATTAAATATTCAAATTTATGGAAAGTTACAAAATCCCAAAATTTCATTTACAGCTAATGCTCAGATGCAGAATGTTCACCAAATACTAAAACAAATCTGAAAATCCTTACCAATTTACAGATACTGATTTCGATCTAAATCTTTTTTTTTCCCAATTAGAGAGAATTGATGGAGTTAAGAGAAATAGTGCCTTTTTAGTATTTCTCTTTCATTGCTAAATTCTGTTAATATTTCTAATTAGGAGAGTTTTGAGTATGAATTTTGATTCAATAAATAAATAAAGAAAGAATCGATCATATATTTCACAGGTGAAATTAGTTTTCATCAAAATAAGTATCTAAATAAAATATTAAAATTTATAATCGGAAAAGAGGGACAAATTATTGTAACTCTGTTGAACATTCCCATCTGCAGTATATCATTTCAAGTGACTTGAATATCGTCAATTGATTAAGGAAAATAAAAAATATATATAGTATATTGCCTGACCATTCATTTTTTTTTGCTTGAGTTTGATTGCTTTGCTTGAGAAAGATTTTTTAAGTTTTAATCGCATATTTCAACAACCATGTTGGAAGAAAGATTTTTTTTAATTCAAAAAAGGAGTGAATTATTGGAGAATTTAATGAGCACATGGAACGGCTATCGCAAAATTATTTTATTGCATACCAGCTTGTACCCGGCGCGTTGCTGCCGCAGAAGAAATAATTTTTGAAATATCGTTTGAAATTTAAAATAACTGTCTTGTTTAGTTAGGGAATAATATCGTAAATGAATACATTCATAGAATTTGTGTGATTTAAAAGGGAAGTGTAACTAATTTTTCATTTATTCTTTTTATTTTATTATTCAAGAGCTTTAAGGAAGGCAATATTTTTTTTTTTTTTCCGTCTTCAGAAGAAAAAATTAATTTCTTGACTGTTGACTCCTGGCATCCAGCATACAACTGGTTATGTGAAAAAACTGTTGTATCTCCTTGTTGAGTTAATTTGACAATAATCCTTGGTTAATAAATGAAGTAAATAGAACCAAAAATAATTTTTATATATTACATAACTTTACTGTGCCTATAATCATCCTGTAAGTGAAAGTAATAAGTATTCAAAGTTTTATCACAGTCTGCTCATAAGAGACATAAAGACAAACATTCATTTTTATTTATATAGATAACAGCAGTCTTTTGTCTTATATAACCAGAATTATTTCACATATTCATTAATTCTCGTTTATTTATGTATAAGAAACGAATAACAATAATAATAAAGAAATTTGTTTCGAAAATCTAAAGTGGAAGTATAAAATTACAAAGTTTTTCTTGGATCCGAAGCAGACATCTCAAATTTTATTACGCATAATAAACGTCAGTTTGTTGAGAGCAGAACTATGGTATACTTAAAAGAATTGCTCAATTTATTTCTCTAAAAATAAGTCAGGACAAACCATTCTTCAAAGAAATTTGTTTCTCATCTGCCATTGAGTTGACGAAACAGTAGTCATGGCAGTCTTATCTCGAGAAGTAGATTTATAGGCAACAGATGGAGGAATATTTGTTGCGACTCAACTAGTAAATGGCCAAGAGATTCTACATCTAAATGAGAAGTACCATTTATTTTCGCCTAACAGTCGTGTTACAAAATGAAAGGAAACGACGTACATTTTTACTTAGTGGGACGATATTTCAAAGCATTTGCATCTGCTAGGAATGGAGCAGACATCAAATGGGGGAACATGTGTTTGAAGAGGCCGCGTTTTTACCGAATGGATTGGAATTAATGGCCTTTAAAAACCAGAAGGAATTTGTTAACAGGGTTGGTGCAACTGAATATGAATTCGGAAGAACAGTTTAAGCATAAAAAAATAAAAATTGCACATTTCAAAAATGAGACGTGAAAGAAAACTAACTTGCTTTCTAAACTCACTTGAATGAAAACTAATTTGTTTATAAAGATGATATTAATTGTGGAATGAGAATTTTTAGTTCATTCATCAGTTTTTTTTTAAAATTTATTTTAAAATTAATTTAATATTAAAAAGTGTATTTCTGAATGAATTTAAAATTTGTTGTACTGCTCTATATTCTTCAGATAATGAGTTTTTTTTTTAATTTTTGTTAGATAAATTTAATCAGTTTAAACTTTCTTACTGTCAGTTATTATAGATAAAGATGCAGTGATAGGGAGTGAGAGCTTACACCCATCCCAGATTTTTTTGCAAAGTTCACAAAATTTGAATGGTTGATTGATTATTTAAGTTTTATTGGAGGAAGAGCCATGTTTGGCCATGCTGCGCTAAATTTACGGTGGATTAACAGAATCATAGTTTTATCCTTTATTTACCAAATTATTTCATCATCAATTTCGCAAATTTATTTTTGATCCAATAATTAATTTTTGGTACAGAATAAATCCAGCGAGAATAATTTTTTAAAAATAATTGTTATGACTTATTAATAAAAGATTTTAATGTTGTTTTTGGTTCATTCCTTTGATTTATGTTGGAAATACATTGCCCATGTTCTTTCAAATATTATTAGAAAGAATCCTCATATTTTGAAGATATTCGACGGATTTAAACGGTACTTTATAGTACCGTCGGTAAATAAAGGGTTAAAACATACAGTGTAAAATGAAAGAGGAATATTTGAAAGGATGATTATAAGTTATATTTCAATCTGTATGCCAACAATATAGAAACATGTATTATTTAATTACAAATAAATTGTAAAATATATAAGAAATAAAAGTAACCGATTTAAGAAATAAAACAATAAAATTTTATTTCTTACATCGGTCCTTTCAAGAAACGTGCATTGGTATTTTTTTTTTTTAATAAATGGCCTAATCAGAAGAAAAACTTGAAATCACAGAGAAATCGGCAAAATTATTGTATATTTGCTATGGGGGGAAATGGGCTTTCACTCAAAGGTTCAAAACACGTTATTTACATAGACTAACAGATAATTCATGCTGCTGTTTTAACACTAATTATACCATAACGGGTCAAATGACCCATTTTGAACTTTTGCATTGATAATGCACGTATTATCTTATTACTTCTCCAAATTTAACTTACTGACTTTTTCTGACTAATTAAGTCTACTGTTCTTATACTATTTTTATAATTTTTTGTTTTGTTTATTTTGAGTAATAACTGTCGTATATTGTTTTCTACCACATCGGGTCATTTGACCCGGAGAACATTTTTTTTGTTTTATAAGCTTATCAATACATATTGCTTATCTTATTATATTCAGTAAACTGCAAATGTATGCAAAGACTGTTACGTAAAGTAGTTCAATCAAAATAGCTGAGAGTAATTCAAGAAAATATAAAAAATTTTGTGTAAAAGTTATATCTCGAGACAAGACTTTTTACTCAAGCTAGCAGTAGAGCTTGCCGACGATTTTCGAGTTGCCCGTGAAAAACCAAAAGAAAAAGCAAATACTAAACGATCGTTGCCTAACCCTGTTACAGATTCTAATAAACGTAAGAGGTGTCAAATAGGATACTGCAAAGAGAATAAAACTAATAAAATTTGCTCCAATTGTAAAAAATTTGTTTGCGGGAAATGCGCGACGGAAACACTTATGTGTAAAAAATGTGATGTATAAGAACAACTCTTATTTTTTGCGTTTGAAATAGAAATTGTAAAAATACTATTTCATATAATTATATACATATTTTATTATCATTATATTTTTATTTCCTTTCCAACATCCACATTTCATACATAAAAGTAGGAAACGTAAATTTCGGGTCATTTGACCCGCTATGGTAAACTAGGTATCTAATAAGTGTTGGTATGATTAGTGTTAAATATCTATCGACTTTTAAGAGTCGCCATTCATCAGATCATATGATCAATGCGATTAGTTGTCAAATGATGGTGGTGATGACAAACAATTAAAAGAAAAGAAATGCATGAAAATATTTAACCTTCACGAAGAAACAATTTCTGGTTGAAACAATGAGTTGCGAAATTTTTTTAAGCAATAATAATTTTAATTTTCAGTAAAAAAGATATCGTTTTTATCCCTTTAGATTGTATCAATTTTTTGAATTTTAAATTCATCACTTGATGCACCAAAACGAGAAAAGTGGATGAATACTGGATTGTTAAACTTAAGCTAAAAAAAGTAATTAGGTTGAATAATTACGTCTATAGAATAATATTGATTTTGGAAAAAATTAATTCAAAGTATTACTGAATGCAAAATACGTTATAGTGATTACTCATGCTCTGTACACCAGTCTTGGAAGTCGCCTTAATGGGAAATGCTAATCTAGTGTTTTTAATATCGGAAAACTAAATTGGTCTTAACACTATATTTTATATATTTCCTAAAAATTGTTTAAATATTTTTCACAGTTTAGAAATTTTTTAAAGAATTCTATTTACGATGGACTCCGCTAAATAAGATTATAGTTAATATTATCAATCAGTTGCTATTATAAAAATCCTCCGGTTTCGAGCCGACCTATTCAGATTTATGCGATAATCTTCATTCAGTATTATTACCATATCAATTAATGTTATCAAATTTGAAGTAGAGAATCGATCCTACAATTTTAACTAGAATTAACTTTCTGTTAATTTTTGTTCATGAAATTTCTTGCTCCATTTGAGAAAAAAAAATACCTAGGAGTCATTTTTTCCAGGGAATGGATTTCCAACTCGTTTTTCTGGACTAAAATAATCTGGAATGGGGAAATCCTCATAAACTATTGAGTCAAGAATCCAAATGCTAAATTTTTTTTGGAAAAAAAGTTGCCATCTCCAATAAATAGAAAGGATTATTTAACACATCAGTAAAATCTATGTAGAATTTCATTCAGAATTTTTCAAAGCAATAAAATGTTTCTAAATTCAGAGGAAAAAAAAAACTTGTAAAATGTTCCGCCTTCAGGTTTCAAAATTGCTATATCATTTTAACATTACCTTTACCTCCATAATTCTAAAAAATATACACAGAAGATTATCTCAATTCTTTTTCAAATGAACAAAAGTGAATAACATTTGAATAAATTAAATGTTTCTTTTTTTAAAAAATGGTAAAATTTTGCATATTCCGATGTTTAAGCAAACGGTTTCAGTAAAGCTTCTTAAAGTAAAGTCGTTGATAAAAATTTGTTTCATGGAAAACTCATACAATCCATTGTTATTCATAAAAATAAGTAGTACTAAAAAGTATTTTAATATAACTTTTTCTGTTTAATATCATGAATTATTAAAATTTTTTTCCTAATATTGATTTTACTGAAAATTTTTCAAACATTTTGTAAAATTTTCAAGCTTTGTGCTTATACCTTTGACCACTTATTGTTTTCTAAGTTAACAGAAGACTGTATACGATATAATCTTTGATTTTTGAATTAAAAATGAAGTGAGATGAAAATTGCACTCCGCCCAAATTTGCGATTCGTTTTTCTTCTTTCACATTCGGGATTTTTTTTTTTTAATTGGTAACATTTATTACTGGAGTCAATATTCTTACTTCCCAAAATAATTATAAGACAAATAAATTTACTTCCCAAAATAATTATAAGACAAATAAATTTACTTACCAAATAGGTAATTACTGATTATAAATAATGATTAATTTTCCTAAAGGATTTTAATTTGCAAGCAAAAACATTTCAGCAAGATTGCCGCTTTTATTTATCGCATACCTCTCAAATAGATAAGTAGATTCGTTTATCAAACAATAGTCACTTCTTCTAGTTAACATTAATAATTACCTTGTTGGATAATAAATTCGAAATTCCATTAAACAGGTTTAAAATGACCACTTACTAATTAGAATTTGCATTGTAATGCTTGTTAGGTTCTGAATAAATAATTTTGTCAAATTCCTGCTCGTCTAGTTTATTTTCAAATTTGACTTTTTAATATGCAATTCTGACTATGCGATACTATAATTATAATCAGTTTCCTTAGAAAATGACAATATAGAGCTTCTTTTAGGGAACAAAAATTTAATAATATAGGAGAGGACTTTTCAAACTGAGTTTCATACACCAAGAACTGGTCGGAATTTTCTTAATTCATCATGTAACGCATCATATTTAAGCAAGAATAGTTTTTATAAATGGAACAGAAGATAAGAAGTGGGAGAGAAACAAAACATGGAAACCACGAGTATGTTTATAAATATGTTTCTTCAGAAAAATAAGATTTCAAAAATAAATTTTATTGAACCTTTTTTTTGAACTTTTGATGCACCATTTATGAGTATGATCCAGTTATGTTTTATCCAAACGTATATCACTCAAGTAATGCATGACTGTAAAATGATAAGCAAAATGGTGTTGATTTATTCATCATAAAACACACATATATATGATGGAAAAACATATAATATGTTGTTATATTTAATAAAGTTTTGCATTTTAGTTGCAATTAGTATTTGAATCATTCAACATTATTTGAAGGAATTGTGTTTCGATTATTACAAAGTGCACTTTAAACGCTTTCTTACAAAAAATTGTTGATTTGCTTACACACATTCTTCTCTTTAATACGTAGCCCGAAGAGATAAAGATTTGAAGAATAACTTTTTAAAAAGTATAAATTAATTTGTAATAGGAAATTCATTTAAATATTCTTTTCATATCTTGTGCAAAAAAAAAAAAAAAACATCCTGACATGAAGTGAATAAATGCAATAAAACTCGTGTGAAGTGAATGCTGATTTCTCCGAATATCATAATAATGATACTATGCATAAAAATTACCGCATTACGAGAGCGTTATCCTTTTTTTATTACTTCTCTACTGTTGTTTAAAGTGATTGCAACTTCTTGGAAAAGAGGGGGCGGGAACCTGAAGGAAGTAGCTTCATTTTAAACCAAAAAAAACTATACTATTTTTCAGTTTGACTAACAAAATATAATAAAAAAAGCTTTCAGATTGACAGGATAAGTTCCAGCAGGTGTTAGTTAGGAAATACATTCACGATTTCATTGAAATATAGAACTTCTTTATCAAGTCAGTCTAAAAAAATCCTTCATTTTTCCCCTCCGACCGTGAAAGTTGTCGCAAATTCCTACTAACTCTTGTTTCTCCCTCGTTTGAGATAAAACTTATAAGTACCAAGGCTTGTATTTCATTTCATTGCCTTTGGGAACTATATCATTCATAATGGCTGGAAGTTTTTCAAGTCTGACTTATACTTCTAAATAGCACAAACTATCAATATGTGCAATGAAATTACCAAGCTATCATTGCAAAACTATCCATTTCTGAATTTTTTATTTATCTATACTTATAATAAATCTCAATATGAGTTTGTGTGAGTTGGCGCTCTACAGGCCAGACCGTTGAACCTACAGCTACCAAATTTGGTACATGTATACCTTGGAGGTCGGGAATGGGCACCACGGAGCCCTTTTTTCGAATTTTTAGTTAGAATTTGAATTAATTAAAATTTAAGCGAAATTTTGAGGGTTTTCCGCTATAACTTCCGAAATTGTTATCGCACAAACTTGATTTTTGCATCAATTTAAAGATAAAAAAATTCGCTTTCTAATGGTTGTGTTTTAATGTATAGCTTAAGCCTCTATTTTTAACGAATTTTTAAAGAAATATTTTGACCATGTTTTTTTCCAGAACGTGACTGGATAAAATAAAAGAAAACAATTACGGAAGTTCAACTAAAAACTATCATGGCAAAATAAATCTAAAGAAATTCAACTTTTAGCACGTGACTGGATAAAATAAAAGAAATATAAAGTATGATATTTTCTAAAAAAATAAATGCAAAGGAAAGGTTTCTATAATCGTTTGCAATATCTAAATAATTAATTCAACAAACCTTCTTCATTTACGGTAAACCTGATTGAATTTAGATAGGATATGCATTGAAATCCCAATTTAATGGCATATTCCTATAATCGTTTGCAATATCTGTATCATTAATTCAATAATTTTTTTCCCTTTTTCGCTTTCTTTAAAAAAACATATTTAATATTTTGGCAACATCACCGAAAAAAAATATTTTTAATGTTTTGGAAGCATGACCAATATTTAAAACTGACTGATTTATAAAATTAAAGAATATTATTAGGAAAACGTGTTCTTTTAAAACTTTCTGTCCATCTTAAAGAAGATATTAATTTCAGGCCAACTAATGCCCGGAATTACTTCAAGGCTAATGAATATATGATTTAATTGAAAATTTTAGAACGCATTACTCATGGCGAACCAGCTGGTCGCCAAAGGCGGCTAGTAAATAATAAAAATTCTCTAAATCGCACCCAATAATTAATACATGCTTTAGATAGTTTATAAATGAAAAACTGAATTAAGGAAATTTAATTGATTTAACGGATCCAAAATAAAATTAATCTTTTCCACTGAAGTTCATGTTATCGTCAAAATAAATTTTAATGAAAATTCTTTTGTGTAGATCTAATGGTAGAATCACGAGAAATTGGATCAGTTTATTTTTTAGTGAGATGATTATTGTAATTACAAGACTACATATTAAATTAAGTTTTAATTTTTATTAAAAAAGGAATTAAATTTACTTATTTATAAAATTTGAGTGACATGTTTGAAATTTAAATTATTATCTCAATTTTTACCTGAAGATGTTAATGAAGATATTGAAGCATATATAGACTTTTCACAATTCGATATTTTTCAAAGCGATGCCATTTAAATAGATGAAACACTTTTTTTAATGTACTTTTCAGGATATTTTAAATTTAAATTTTTAAGAGCGCAAATAAATGACCGATTAATTCTCTCCCATTTTCTCACATACGATTCTATACGAAATATTATTCATTATTGAAAAGAGTGGCATAAAATTTTGGAACATTGATTTGAAGTAGCATTTTAACCCCTTACCTGCCAAGGAAAGCTTACGAGATTCGCTCCCCAGTGCCACCGGTTTTCGAAGCGTACTACGGTAAGGCGTATATATACGCCCGCGGCAGTCAACGCATCGGCTTAGCGAGGCGTAAATATACGCCCGCGGCAGGCAAGGGGTTAAATGAAAAATACAGCCACTGCTAGTGAATAATTTTCAGTTCGATCTATTACGGATAGAATTTTAGTTAGAAACTTATTTTATTACTGTGTTCTCGGTTTAAAAATGTATTTTTATATTTCACTAAAATTAATATAAAAATATTTAAGTATAAAAATGTGTAACCCTTGTTGCCAATTTTTTTCGCATTTACTTATGCATTGCAATTTTTATATTTCCCTTATATGAAATAGTTTATTCTGAACGTAATAAATCAAAGAAGCTGCATTATAATTAATCAAACATGTTCAAAACCTGAAATAATTATTTGAGAAGTACGAAAAAACATTTTAAGAAACAGGAATTTGATATATTAACAAAGGTTATATAAACATTTGGGTGTGTAGCATCAGAAATGCTACACTGTATTAAAAGCATAGCAAATGAAAAAGAAAAACAGAAATTATGCTTGCTAATGAAAAAAAAAATATATTTATATTTTTTTTATTAAAAATATTTATAAAAATATTTATATTATTCGAAATAGGATGAACGGTATGACAATATACAAAATACGAACACACAAATATTCATTTCTACATATTAGATTTGTGTACTCTTTTAGAGTTGTAAAATTTGGTGTTCTTCCAGAACGGCAATGAAAGGAATTATTTCTTGTATCACGTGATTCATTCAATATTCATTCAGAATTCTCAAATTTAATTTTAGAAAATGTGATTAAAATAGTTTCTTTTAAAACTGATTAAACAGAAAATAAATTTATACCATAAAATCGTTAATATAGTTGAAAAGATATTTTTTGAAAATTAAGATGGTGCAAAATTATTTGTGCTACAGTATTTTTGGTAGCTACTCCAAAAAATGCTAAAATTTCATTACATTTTAAAACCCCAAAATTGGCGTATAATCTGTCTTGTATAACTTTCTCGTATAATATGTAATAAAGTTGTTATTTCTGAGAATGACTTGTATGATATTTATGTACAATATATGCAAAATATTAACTTTTAACACGGATTTAACAATCCTACAGAATCTATTATCTCTTCGGTGAGTTATTTGGAGATAAATCCGTAGTAAATAGGTGCGTTTGAGATTCAATTTTTTAAAAAAAAATTTAGATATTTGATTCATCGCAATCGGATGAACGGTTTAGGAAGGCATACGAGACATGCAGACAAACATTCAATTTTATTTATATAGATAGGAATTATCCACCAGGTAAAAGAAAAACATTCTTTTTTCTGTTTTATGTTTACAAAAATAAAATATATTAAATTTTATTTAAAAAAAATATCGATCTGTAGGGAAGAATTAAGAATACTTTTAAAATTATAATAATTATAGGAAAAATCTTTTTTTTTATTTGTTTGAATTGAATACAAAGTTCAATTATTTCAGTTGCTACATGCAATTTGAAAAACATGAAAGGCTCTTGACCTGATAAACTGTTTGCCATTTTTGTTAACCTGATATTAACAATGTGTTGTCCTGATATTAATAAAGTCTTGAATGAAAGTGCCACCTCGCTTTATATAATACATTATGGTATTTTATGCATAATACAGAAAGTGTTACCTTCTTCCATATTCTATATTACGCTATTTTCCGCATAATTTTGAAGATGAGATAGAAATTGTTTGAATTATTGAAAGATCGCGTCGTTTATTTCATTCATGTACAGAATAATTCTTGAAAATTTAGATTATTACTAGAAATGAATAGTATCTTCGAAAATGAAAATTTTGAATTTTTCCACTCATTGACGAGATTAATTTTTAGAAACGTTAACATATAATATCGCCTCATTGTTCTTCAATGTAGCTCAGTTGTTTTTTCAAGCAATATGTTTATATTTTAAACTAAAAACATGGATTAAGGCGTAAATGAAATACTTTGCACAATTCTGCCCTGGAATGTTATAGTAATTCTTTTTTTAATAATTTTTATTTTCTGTATTTCATTGGCATACTCAGTCTGAACTATACTAGTTAAGTAATATCGTAAAACATCTTTTATTCACTTAAAGGTAATACTGTTTCTTCATTATTTAAGTATTTATTATTGAAATGTTCTTTGTTTTTATGTGTTGCAAGCTATAAAAATTTAATTCAGGAATATCAACAGTCGGACAAATTTTTATATTCAATGACTTTTTGAGTTTCATCATTAGACGTTTTTTCATTTCTTTAAATTTTTTATAGTTTATTTTTATTTAGAAGTAGAGTAGCTTTTGAATTTACTCAGTCGGAAAAATACTGTAATTCATCAATTAACAAGGCATGTACGTATATCGAAAATGTAATCTCCGTTATTCTTACATAATCTTTTTTACACAATAATGATCACAGCGATTACATATTAATATATGATATTTCTTTATATTCAATAAAAGTAGAATGACAATATAAGTAATCTTTCTCAAATATTTTCATCCAAAGCTTTACAAAGGCTACAAACATTTTTAACCCTGCTGTTCTGTTCGTATTTACTTCCCGTATGTAGCATTCGGGTCAATATAAGAAGACTCAGAAGACTAACCTTTCTTGCATTAACTGGCCGGTGTCATTTAAGAAAGTATTTAAACAATAGTACTATAAACTTAAAAATAGACATAGTTATATAAAGCAGCTATAATAATAATAATAAATGTTTAAAACTGAAACTCACAATAATATAAAGCATCTTTAAAGATAACAGAAAAGTATTCAAAATTAATACCGTTATTTACAATTTGAACAATAATATTTTACATGAGATTTGCAAATATGATTCTTACGACTGCAGCATAACATACTGACCCAAGCGATACATTAGGTATAAATTGAAAAATATTCCTTCGAAATAAGAATAAACCTAATTCCCTCTAGGAATACATATTTATATTATTTACCAAATATATCAAGAAGTTTCATGAAATATCCCTGTACCATATGTTTTTACGAAGGTTCAAATTTTATTTAAGGTCATATAGACCCGGAAAAAACAATCGGCCTGTTTAATTCATAGCATAAAATTAGAATTAAATAACTATGGTTACTAAAATAAATCTAAAACTCAGAATTTTTTGTTTCTATATCACATTATATGTTTATACGTATAATAAAATGACTGTTATTGTTTTTTACTTAACTTTTTTTTTTTTGTAAATTAGAATTAATCTCTAATATTTATAATATTTATGCGCATTTTAAAAGAATATATAGATGTAATATAAATTACAAATTTCTTGGTCAAATTTTGAAATCTAATTTCGATATTAAAAAATAAAATAAAATAATAAACAGCAAGTAAAATTATTTTATTAAATAAGCAATGAAGAAAATAAAAGCATATTGTAATGCAGCTTCTTGAAATAATATAATCAAATAACGCAGCTTGCTTAACTTAATGGAAAACAAGAAAATAAATCCAATTAAATAAAAATTGTAAGATTAAAATTTTTTTAGTATTAAATATATATCTTTGGGCGTTTTATGAATTGACAAAAAAAAAAAAGGAGCATATATCGTTCAGATTAATGAAAAAAAGTAAGTTTAGCAGGATATAGTATATATTTCTTGTTTTAAAAACGTAGAAACGATACCTTTGAATGCTTTCAAGACTGTCCTAAAAATAAAAATAAAAAAAATGTCCGTGAAATTTAATTTAAATATTAGTCTAGCTCTGAATCTTAGAATAAATTTTATATTCTTTTTTCATTTACGCATAATTGATTTTATGACGATGCATAACTGAAAAAATAATGATATATTTGATATTTCTTTTAATGTGCTATATATTTAAAATCAAACATTCTTGAAATTAGAAAACAAAGAGTATTTCATATTTAATCATGCCTGTCAAACGCAGCAGAACCTATTAGTGTCAAATGTTATGAGTTATAAATGTCTTCTTGAATGGGTCATCCTACAAATTTATCTAATATGTCTTTACCTAAATGCCTACGTGATCTACTGGTTCAGCAAGACGCACTTTCTTCTGTTTATGAAGCTCTTGTTTACATTTCTGGATGATTACGCTTATGGATTGGATAGAGCGTTGCAGTAATTGACAGATTGGCGATGAAAGCAACTGTCTTCCGCTGCTCCTAAAGACCCTTGAGTTTGTTTGCTTTAGCCGCTCTGATAATTCTACCGGCGGGTTAATTGGGGCTATCGCTTTTGACTCAGGAGAGCATGCAAATCCGCTCCTTATTGGATGGTCCAGAGGTGACGTACGACACCTTCCCCACTCCGTTGGCGGTATGCGAAGGATTCGCTTTTATTTAGTTCGTTCGAAAGAAACGAAATTAGTAGAATTGTAGCGATGGGATAAAATTATAGCCATAATAAAACGTCAGGAATTTGAGGTTTATAATAACGCGGCTTGTTAAGGATTTGAGATAATTGTATTAAACGATATAGAAATGGGGCAACTATCGGGAATTATAAAATAGGCAGTAACGATGCAGATAAGCTCCCCCAGAGTTGAGTTCCCATACAGGACTTGCACCTAATGGGTGATGAGTGGGATTTCGAAAAGCAAGCTGATATCGAATACCCGGTTTTTATGGGTTTATTTGGGTTTCCTTGGATCTTGAAAGAGGAAATTAATTAAAAACTTATTATTTTGACTGTTCAGTTGAAAAATTTGAGTTTTTTTATATCCACCGTCCAGTTTGTCATTTTTGTTTAAAGAATATGATGTTAAAATAACTAACTTGGTTGCTAATAAATTTCCTTTAAAATATTTTTATTACTACTCTAGTTCATTGATTTTTCATAATTTATTTAGCTTTGATATCTATTAATTAAATTTAGTTTATTCCTCAAGTCATTGAATAAAATTTTGTGAACATTTTAAACAGGATTTATTGCAGCCATTTTTCAGTATTGCAAAAGGCATTTACAACCGTTAATTTAGATCTCACCTCGGAGAGTTTAAATGATAATTTCAATTTTTCACACACACACACACACACACACACACACACACACACACACACACACACACACACACACACACACACACACACATCATTAAAAGTCACTGATTAAATATTTTTAAGCTGAATATCAGTTCTGTATTGATAAATATTCTTTACACTTGAAAAAACAAGTGTGAGTGTGAAAAATTTAAGTATCTTAACAATAAAGTTCTTCCTCAACCCACCAACTCATTTCAAATTCTTCTCTGAATGTTCAATTATTTTCATTCAAAATTTATTACTCATAAACATGACACAAATCTTCTGTTGTGTCTTGGCTTTGAATTTACAGGTTGGTAAATGCAAGCTTTTTTTTTTTTTTTTTTTTTTTTTTTTTTTTTTTAAAGTTCGATAGAGATTTCTTTATTATCTTTCAAAATAATGCGAAACTTTTTAATTTTAAATCGTGAATGCAATTTTATATATAAAACTGTTTAAATAAAACGGAAGAAAACTGTTATCGTTTTTTTTTTCTTCTATGGTATGGGAAATTTTTGAGTAAATTAATGAGGCGGAAAATATTGAGAAAAAAAAAAGTGAAGAGAATTGATGAGGAATTAGAAAAATGATGTAGCCTTGCAACTTATAAACTTTTCCAAATTTTTTCCTACTCTGTATAACTATAGCAAATTGCAGAAAATTTTACGATTTATTTATTTATTGTCTCGTTTTGTATTAAAAGTTATAATTTAAGAATTTATGCATGTATTTAAAATTTTTTCTCCAAATTTCATGTTTAAT
>JAPMOQ010024920.1:1597949-1616047 GCA_026543055.1 Argiope trifasciata | reverse complement strand
AATTAATATCTTAGGCATTAATATATTATTGCATTATAAATTAATATATTAATTGTAAAATTCCAAAATCCCCAATTGGGGATCGCAGCAGCTAATGGTTTAAAATATTTACGATTTTTTTAAAATGTCCATTTTGGGTAGAAAGAGAATATATAAAGGAACTTTGCACTAAAACCACCAAAAGCGGCCAATTGACTGTTTTCTGTGGCAGTTCTAATTTATAGGTAAAATGCCGGTCCGTTTAAGGTTAAAAGAGTTAGGGACTGTATAACATTTATATCTGTACCAAAATGAAATGATATGGCAAAAAACTTTCTCAAGTTTGGATATGGTTAGAGCTATACTCCAAGATAGTGGTTTACAGCTTAAATTCCGAGCGGAAACCCTTCATGCCTATGTTTACAGTAAAAAAAAATTATTTATAAATTAACTCCTACCGGAATAAAACCGTTAATAAGATATTGCTGTATATTCACTGCAATATCTTATTAACTCCTACCGTTAATAAGATATTGCTGTATATTCAGGTCGTTATCATAAATGTAAGTTCTGAAAGTTTATAGAATTAAATTGCAGCGAAAATTGGAAATTGGAATCTTTGTAGATTATGATGTGAGTAGGAGAGGATATATAGTATAATTACAGAAAAAAAACGAAAAGAATTCTTGTTAAAACTGACGAAATAAAAAACGGTTTAAAATCTTTACCGTATGAAGTATTACGATTTCGCTTTATATGAACTGAAATAAAACATGGAGGTTATTCCAGGATACAAAGTGAAAAAAAAAATGTTAATTGGAAACTTCACCAACGTCAGATATTTCATCTTGAAGGAAAGTTAAAAAAACTTAGAACAAAAATTACTAAGGTAAAAGTGTATTATTAACCTTCTACTAAAGGAAGGTTTGTCAATAAACGATGTAAATGATGTTGCAAAAAAAGTTAGTGCAGGATCCTGTTCTGTTTATTTTTAAGCCTACAATAAGAAATCCTTATTTTGAACAAAAACCTAACCGTGAGGTTGAAACTATCTCGTATTCTCTAGATGAATCAAATGAACCAAACTATATAAGCTATATTTTTCAGCATGAAAGATATATGGTAAATTCCAAAAGCATTTTTTTAAAAACTCAAATTTCCCCATTAAAAAACAGATAAGACAAAACTGTATTGGAGGAAGTTTAATACAGAATATTCTGATTCGTATAAACCAAATTCGAATATTAAAATTCTATATTTCAAGTGGGTATACATGAGAAGTGACGAAAAAAATTAGGCGAGAAAATATAAAGCAGGACAAGTAGACCAAGACCTACATCTGCTTTTATAATCTAAGTTGAATGCAATTTGGTTTAGCAGGTAATCTGCCGAAGACAGTTGAGCCACGGTGGCCTGGTGGTAAGATCTCGGCTGGTGAGCTGTTGATTTCAGGTTCGAGACCTGACTCCACCGAAGAACCGTCATGTAAGGGGGTATGTTGCACTTTAAATACGTCAGCACCAAGCGCTCTCCCACTAGTGTGGAGAGGGAGGGCCTTCTCAGATGTAATTCTTGTCATCTGACCTCGGTTCAAAATTACGAGGCCCGTCCGAAAAAGCATTAGTGTTGCTTTGGGGCCGCGGTAGCCTGGTTGGTAAAGCACCAGTCTCGAAACCGAAAAGTCAAGAGTTCTGCCCTCATCTTGGCCAAATACTGTCGTGTTGGCTAATGGCTGTTGGGGCACGTTAAATGTGTCTATATACTGCAAAGTCCTCCAAGTTCCCAAAACAAAACGATACCTCTGGAGGTACTGAATCATTGATGAGTCGGTCTCTGATTCGGATCTAAATTCTGACTTGCGGATGGATGAATGAGTGTATGAGTGAGTTCGACCACCCCTTAAAAAGGATTGTGTCGTGTGTTCGAGCAAAGTCGTACTTTCACCTTAACGGTGCTCGTTAACAACGAAAGGCGCACACTTCTGCCTTGATTCGAAAGAGCCCTGCTCATTCGGGCTTGCCATGACCAAGTGGCATTAGACAAAAACAACAACAGTGTTGCTTTACAAAGGAACGTTAATGTTACTAAACTGAACAAAACTCTAGGACAGATTTAATAGACAAAATTTAAACGCACAGGGACGCCCCAAGTAATGAGGTCGTTGATTATCCAGAAAAATTAACCTGTTTAGAAAATGTAGTAAATATATATCCCGACTCCTTATTCTTAAATAAAATTCAAAGTAGCAAAGAATTCGGAAAAAAAGAGCAATAGACTGGAAAGCATACAAATCGGAATCAGGGACAAAAATCAGAGCCTTTGTGCTTTATATTGATTCAAAGTTTTTAATTTATAGTTATTATTTTTTTTTAACATTCCAAGGTAGTTTGTCCGGTATGTAGCAATACTGCAAATTACATAATTCCAGAGCTGAAATTCTTGTTTTTCGTTTTGTAACAGCTCATTTTATGCATTTAAGTATTTTTTCTTGAAGGTTCGTATCAGTATTTTGCCCCCTTACGTGAATTGCTTATAATCGTAATTTTTGCTATTTCATTTAATTACCACTGATGGTAACTACTAGCTAAATTTTGTGTGACCTTTTATTCTTTCTTTCTTTCTTTTTCTTTTCTGTTTCTTTTTCTTAGTACACCAGCAGATAGGCGTGAATATATATTTTGCTAGTGTTAAATAGAAAAAGATTATTCTATAATTTTTTTTTTTTTTTTTTTTTTTTTACATCTTTTTCATCAGAAATGAGCTTCGACGATAAAGGACTTTGGAAGGCTTGTCTTAGTGTATTTTAACAAGCAATTTTATAAATAAATATGATGAATGGGCTTTAAAAGTTTAATTATTATGCAATCATATTTTTCAACGCTGCAAAAAAAAAAGTTCAAATACGAACATATTTTTAAAAAGTTAATCCAATTTTCATTTTAATGTTTTTCATAAATTCAGTTTGAAGTTTTAGTATGACATTAAAAGTCAAAATTGGATGGATAAGATTCGAAGAAAACTAAGTGATGACGTAAATCCGAAATTTATTTTCGAAACTTTGGAGTTGATGAAGGGCATATGAGACACAAAAACAGAACATCACATTAGTCAAAGTACTTAATGTCGACTCTTTTCACCGAGTTTTTTTTTTTTTTTTTTTTGCATATCTCGTGTTTTATTTTTTTTCTTGCTTCGATTCATTTCAATCTATAAACTTCTAATAATAAATAAAGAAGAAACTTTGAACGAATAAAACGAAATTCTCAAACAAATTCTTGAAATTTCAAAAAGAACGTTGAAATTCTTTAAAAACTGCAAGAGAAATTAACTAATAATGTCAAAAATTAAAAAAAAAATCTTCACTATGGTACTAATGACAAAAAGAAAAGTCTATTATACAAGATCAAAAAGACAGAATCGAATAAATTTAGATACAATCACGATCATCTTTATTTATTTCTTATCATTATTGAGATTAAAACCGTCAAGCGAAAAAATAAAATAATTAGATGTTATATAATATACCTCATTTAAAGGTTTATGTAACACATTGCGAAACAATTTTAAAATTTCTTATTTGTGATATATGCTTTGAGTTTCAGCAAATAAATATTTAGCACCAGAAAAGAGTGTTTCTTCAAGGGTTGTAAGTCTTTACTTCAGTATTTGAAACTAAGAAATACTCATTTTGAAATTTTGGAATTAATAACATACTTTTTGATAACTCCCCACGTTACATAATAAAATTATACTCCTGTATTAATAATTAGCTACAAAGTATGTATCAAAAGCTTTTAGTTTTAATGCATCATTATCCATATAATCTTATCAGATATTAAATAGAATTTGTAATGTCCTATGTTGGGACGAATTCTGCTTAGTAAAGTAATCTTTTTTGCTTTGATTTTTCTTTTGCAAATGGATAATATTCTTCGAAATCTGGAATACTTTTGACTGATAAATTTAATGAATATTAATCTAGAAGCAAACTTATCACTCTATTTTATTTGAGAAAAAAATTATAAAATAATTTTTAAAATGGCTATTAATCATTTAAAGCTTTTGGGATTTGTAGAGCTACTGTATTTGTTCTTTTTTGCATTGAAAAGGAAGCATTGGTTTTCGAATATTATTAAGAATTTGTGTTTCTCCAAAATTAATGAATTAAAAAAACATTAAAAAGTATAAAATTTGTAATATTTCTTTTCTGGTCTCATGTATGATTTAAAAAGATATTATCTCATATCACTCCATATTTCAAATGTTTTTTACTCCTTAAAAGAAGCATCAAACATTTGGCATCTAATAGTTTTGCATAGAATTCCAACTTTATAGCTCTGATTTATCTTACAACTAAAGCATAAGAGTTTTCAGAGATTACTGCTACATAATTATTATGGAGAATAGGAGACTAATTGATAATTACTTTAACAATTAAGAGATCTTTATACCATTAAACAAGTAGTATTCTCTGAAATGTTGAATTATGCATTGCAATCATCAATTAAGACTATTATGGATATCTTCGTTGCGTGATCCTTTCATTCCGTCTCATGACTATAAAACAATGGAGATTTGAAATGCTAACAAGCTTTTATCGCTCTTTCCCATCTTGTCACATACTCGGACGCAAACTTAGAAGCCGAATGTGGAAAACCAACACAAAAATTTATGCTAGTAAAATTTCTTTGTTAATTTTGCTTATATATATATTTATATATATAAATATATATATATATTGGTAAATATGGTAAATTATTTCATATTTATCAAATTTACCGGTTAGTTTATAAAATCCCCATTATGAGTAGGTTATTTTATAAACTAACCGGTAAATTGGATAAATATGAAATAATTTATCATATTGACCAAATTCAGTGGTGACTAGGAATAATCACCGGTAATTTTATATAATCACCGAATTTATTACTTTTGCCATAACATATATACCACAATTCCTTATTCCTTATAATTCTTTTTATTATTTATTTTTCGTAAGTCTACATTTGGGAAGATGAAAAATTTTCTTTTTAAAATGAAACTGATAAAAACATTTTGACTGTGGATAGTCATGTGTCATGAAATTTTGTTCTCAACTAAACAGAACAATAATGGGGAGAATAAAAATCTATTTGGTTTCATTCCAAAATTCAAACCAATAAAAATTATTTAACTTATCTCCACTCTAGTCAAGCCATTATACATTAAGTATCCAAATATCTATTCCTTAAAAGTAAACAGGAAGTTCAACTCTAATATGTTGTTGCTCTTCGTGTATCTGAATGCGTATTCGCTAAATATCACTTTTAAAGCTTTGTAAACATCTGGTGACAACTCCACCCATTTAAGAGATGTACGGGATGTAAAAAAGTGTGCGAAAAGAGGAAAGCTGACAAAAAGGAATTGAGCGCGCTAAATGAAGAAAATTTATGAACTGACGACTTACGTGTCCATAATGTAAATACTTTTGAATAGCAAGCCCTCTACTGCAGTGTTCTCCAAACACTCATAAGTATGCGAGGTATTTCCGAGGCATCTGTTCCAATCCTCCTGACATGTTGTAACAGTCAGCGTCTTCAGAAAAAGGGAAGATTTCTCATCCTACTCAATGATGTTGTTTTTGTTAAGAGTTTTCGAAAGGGGGAGATGTTCGTTTTGACAGCGTAATAGACACGCTGCGGAGTCTACAGAAGCATGTAAGTCACGGAAGGGGGCATTTCAGGGGCCCCTCTTCGACTTCCTTTGGATGTCTATCAACAGTTCCGCTTGACTGCGTTCGGATTCTATTTTTCTGCAGCGGAGGGGGAAGAAATGCTTTCTTTTTTTTCTTTCGACGTATTTAACAGCCTTGGACCTTAAATCAGATGGATGTCTAATAGCTGGCTGTTATATTTTATTACTCGCTAGTTTTTCCGCAGTAATGCAATCTGCACACAATTACGGCGCAACAAAAACCGGAGGAGAAAATAAGCGAAGGGAAAAGGATGCGAAAATAGGTTGCGATAAATAAATAGAAGTAACGCATTTTCATTCGCTGGGTATTTATAGTAAAGGAATTCCAAAAGATTTGATCACGAGCAAAATTATTTTCCAGAAACAAGAGAGAAATCTCTAAAGGACCAGATACAAATCTCAATGACAGAAACATGTGTTGAAGTATTTGGAACATGCTTTCAAAAATAGGATTGGAGATTTGGGATTGTTTGGGGAGATGAAAACTTTGCAGCAATTCTGATGGAACGTATTTGAAGGATTCTTTTATAAAGATTATGACACAATTTTTGATCAATATATTTCGCTAAAATTTCCAGTTATTTCATGAGTATATAAATGAAGGATAACGTTCGTGCCTTATGTCTCTTTAATCAATTTTTTTAACATTTAAAAAAATTATTTTTCTATTAACCTTAAATGCTTGAATGAGACTTCTAACAATATTTATAAAAAGGGACTCAACATTGCTATCTTGTCCAATATTATTTGTAATTAACTGATACCGACACGTTGCTGCAGCAGAAGAAATAATCCTGGAAATATCATTTGGAATTTGAAACAGTTATCTTGTTTAATTAAGAATAATAGGAAGAATGATATTTATTTTCTTGTTGGTGATGAGTATATTCATTGAAATTGATGGGTATAAAAAGGAGAAGCATAAATAGTATTTATTCTATTTTTATTATTCTATTCTACAAACAAATATTCATTTTTATATATTAGATTTGTGTATTCTATTAGAATCGTAAAGCTTGGTGTTCTTTCTGAATGGTAAGGAAAGAAATTATTTATTGTATCTCGTGATTCCTTTAATATTCGTTCAGATTTCTCAAGTTTATTGTTAGAAAATGTGATTAAAACATTTTGTTTTAAAACTGATTAAATATAGAAAATATACTTATATTATAAGTTCTTAAATACAGTTTAAAAGATTATTTTTTGAAGATTAAGATAGTGCAAAATTATTTATACAATAATATTTTTGGAAATTGCTGCAAAAAACGCTAAAATTTTACAGTTAATGTTTAGTTAAAATTTCAAACCTATAGGATTAGTACCCCTAAAACTTTCTTGCAATCTTTCTTCAATAAAGCTGTTATCTCAGAGAACGACTCACATTGCATTTAAGTACAATATCTACAAAATATTAATGTTTAGCTTGAATTTAGTATCTTTACTGAATCTGTGTCACCTTGGCAAGTTAATTGGTGGTTAATCAGTGGTTAACAGTTGCGGTACGTAGATTTGAAAAAAAAAAGTTTATACTTTAGATGATTGCATTATGCCTATAACAATCGCGTTACTGCAAGTAATAAGTAGTTGGAAGTTTTATCAGAATCGGATGAGCGGTACGGCAGCGCATAAGAGAGATACAGACAAACATTCATTTTTATTTACATAGATTATAGCGCAAACTCGTATTTTTATTCGGCATTTGAATTTCCAGTTGACAAAATAAATAAGATTCAAGTTGATTTGGGTCGAAAATCAAAACTAAAGATTGTAACAACAACAACAAAAAAATGTTTCTATTTCTGAATTATTTAGGGTAGCTAAATGCGTCTTCAGGACTCAGTGATTATAAATAAATTCTTCTCTAGCCTTATTTCGCTCAGTGGCTCACTAAAATTGCATACTAGTTGTTTATTAATCATGTATTATTTATTAAAATCATTAGTTAAAAACAAATAATTGCTGTTCTTTTACTTTAAAAATAGATATTACTCTTATTTTACTTACTTTTAGAACCAATTTTCTTATATAATTCGCATTTTCGAACAATTCGAAATTTTATTAGGATCTCACCAATTTAGAATTAGATAATTACCTTGACATAATCATTATTGTTATTGACGGAATCTATAACTATATCTATCTATATATATGTGTGTATTGGTTAACTGCTTCTATTTTGATTATGTTTTTAAAATTCTTACTATGAATATCTCACAATAAAATGAAAAGCAGTTGCCATAAATCGTTCAAAATAATTTAAATTTGTTAAATAACAAAAAACGATATAAAATGTTGTAATATATATATTGTGAAGAATCATAAGAAAAGCTTTTGATTTTCCTTCCAAAAAAATGGTATACAAATTGCAGTTTCAATTTCCAATTTTAAGTCAAAAGAGAAACTGGTAAGTTCCTTCTATTTGTATTTTTCATTCTTTCAAAAGCTTATAAAAACAAACAATACAAATTAAATTCAGGCTCTCACATTCAGAAATTCAAAACATGGATATCTTCAAAAAAAAAAAAAAAAACCCTCTGTTGACTAGATTTTATTTTTAATTAAATTTGACATTAATGGATTTTTTTTTTCGTCTGCAACATATTAATCCAGTTGCTTAAAATTTCTCAAACAAACACTGTTTTTCCTTTATTAAGAGGAACGTAAAATAATCTTATATCTCAGAAATTTCTGAAAGTATTCGATTCAATAAAAATATTTATAAGTATTTAAAAATAAGTAATTAAAAAGGGATTTAAAAAATCATTACAGGATGCAGACTTCAACCAAATGAGTTTTCTGAATTTACATCCGGAGTAAGAGCTATTTTAAATATTATAGTTATTATATATTATTCAAAACCTCCTAGGAAATGAAAAAAATAAAGTCAAATTATGGAAGACTAATGTTAAATTAAGAAAAATGAGAATTCAAATTGTCTCAAGCTCATAAACCAAATTTAATATAAGAGAGTAAAATGTATTCTAAGTAGAAAATGCTTTTTTCCCCTTCCTCCTTTTCAGATTTGTTTGTTAAATTTTGTAGAACGTAAAGGTCACATAGTGTAAATATTATTTTCTTTTAATGCATTCACGCCTTTTTTTTTTATTTACAAATGGGATTAATAGTTCTTATATTTCGGAAAATCCTTAGAGTTAAATTTAACGGTGAAGCACCGCAAGAAAAAGAAACGTTTTGTCCAAAATTACGATTCGAAAAGTGAGAGAATTGAAGTTTAAGAAAGTTTTTAATTTATATCTAAACTTAATGCTAAACTCACTGACACAAAATTTAATTGACTTAATATATTTTAGTGTCAACAAATATACTCTTAGTTCCTTTTTTTATTTGCTTGTTTACATTATTATTCTAGGGATGCTTAAATTACTATTATTGTAGATCTATATTGTAAAAAATCAAACTAAATTTAAAAGCAAAATTTTCCATTGGATCGTTTATCGCTTGGATATGAATTTCTGCAGTTTAGTTTGGCAACCTTCTTTATAGTTATAATAATAAAGAACTACTTATGAATCATCAAAGATTTATCTGATAAATTTCATTATAAAGTACAAAGTAATTGTTCTTCCTCCAAGAACAAAGCAAACAAAATAAAATTGACGAAAAAAATATTTTAAAAAATCTCCGAATTCTGCTTGTTTTCCTTTTTCCTAGTTATTAATTGATTTTTTTTTTCTTTCAGGGAATAGATGATTTCTTGTATGCACAAACCTTGAGTTGATTTATCAATTCCTCTGATTAGAGCGTTTATTTTTTCAAAGAAAAGATAGACTTCATTCGTTGTGTGATTCTGTGTTCTAGATATTTCTTTTTCTAACATGCTTCCAATGAATCGTTTTGCCCCAGATTTACAGTGTTTAGGATATTACACAAGCAATAAGTGAAAGAAAAATTGCTCTGAGAATATATGTTTAGCGCTTCATTTCAGAACCGAGTTTAAAGTTCGTAAAGATGTCAGAAAAGAATCGCTATAAATATGATGAGCTTTTTCAATTATTAAAAAAACATTTCAAATCAAAACAAATTGCCTTGTTATTTTCTTATTAGTATAATAATAATAAGCCGTGATTCAAAGAGAAATACCAATTAGTGAGATTCTTAGACAACAAATCAAACTGAAGGCCACAAGCTTTTGATATAATATAATATAATATAACCTACGAATTTAGTCCATTTTGCAATTCCATATACGTGGTGGAATGAGATTTCTTTTTTTTTCTTTCGATGAAGTAGAATAAATTCCTTTCCTTCATCTCAGCTCTCATGTCTGGCACGATGCTGTCTTTTATTTCTGTTTAAATCCATGACACGAGAACAGTTTAACCCATCAGAAACATGAAGGAAATGTTGATTGAAATGTTTAAGTTCCTAATCCATAGCAACGAATGTGAACTAAAACACATCCGAAGCGAATTTAATCGAGCAGAAGTGATGACTTAACTGGTGTGATTGAGGTGAAGAGTCACTGATGTTTGACTGTACCTTTAAAAGTATTTTCAGATTGCAATCAAACTACTTGGTGTATTGCTCAGGGAAAAAGCCAGTGATCTGGAAGCAATACAGACTATTCATTTTCTTTGTTTCAGACAATTTGGATTTATTAATCTTGTCACCTACCTAATAGAACTGTTGGCTTACGGGTTTGGTGTTGACAGTTTTCTAGCGATTCTACAGATCTTCTGGATTCAACGAGCTGGAAAATGGCCACTTTTTGATGCCGTATCTCGAAAAATACTTGTTTCATTTGAGTAGCTTCTGAAAATGAAAGCGGAGAGAAAGAATTTGCCATTGGTTTAAACGAATTTCAGAAGATAACATGCTGTTATTTAGTATATGAATTCCTAAATAGTTTTCTATCGTTTGCACTTCATTGATTAGGAAGTAAAATATTGATAAATTTTTCAATGATTTCATTGAAGTTTTATATGGAGTGTTTTTTTTATTTTATTCATTCGATGGTATTCTTTTTTCTTTCTGAACGCAAGTTCCTACCATAAAAATATATTCTTAAATATGTTTCTTAAATATTTAAAGAAATGTAAAATGTAAATAGAGACAGTAGTTTGCATTTAAAAATGCTAAGAGATCTTTAATTTATCTTTATTCCTCATTTTTTTAATAAAATGGCCGATAAAAAATTTTGAGATTTATTAAAAAATATTACTTAGCTTTTTTTAGTCACTCTATTATAGAAGGTCTTAAATAATGTAAATAGTCCATTGATGCTTATTTATCCATTTATTTATATTTTTCAAAATCGTTCAAATAAATCTTATATAACCTATGAATAAAGGAAATATTCGAAAACACAAAGTGTTTTTTGTATTTTTACTATGCCATAAAGGTTATAATTAAAATAAAATGTTTAAGAAAAATCATTAACTTTCCTTAAAAGTTTAAGTAACTTTAATAAGTTAATAAACCATTAAATTTCATCGACATTTTTATGCTATTTTTTAATGATATTTAATACGGGTTCTATTAGTTTTTGAATAATTTTTTTAAATATAAGTTACCGAGCCGTTCAGTTTTATTGACATTTTTATGCTGTTTCTTAACAGCATTTCAAATAGTTTCTATTAGTTCTCTTTTAATATATGCAACTGCAATTTTGAAATATTCTACTTTAGAGGTTGCATTTTAAAATTAATATTTCAGATAATAAAAAAATTCACTGTGACTCTTATCAATTACTTAGTGAATACCGAAATTAAACTTTTCTCAGCTGTTCACATCGAAATGAGAAATAGAAAATATACTTTATGATGTGAATGAATGTCGTTACTTAAAGCCATCCCTGTTTAAAGCACTTTTAAATCTTTTTCGTTGATGAACTTCTTTTAATAGAAACCAAATGTTGCAATTTACTGTAGGCAAAAATTGATTTAGCAATTGCATATGTGTATATCTATATAAATAAAAATGAATGTTTTTCTATGTGTCTCTTATGTCTTCCTAAACCTTTCATCCGATTGCGATGAAACTTGGGTCAGCTTATTATTTACACCTACGGAATAATTATAGGGATTGTAGAATTATCTAAAATGTTTTAAAAAATCGAATCTTAACCGTAACTATTTACCAAGGATTAATCTCCAAATAACTCACCGAGGAAAGTAGATTCTGTAAAAATAAATCCAAGTTAAATGTTAATATTTTTTAGCTAAAATACGCAAATGTCATGCAAATCATTCTCAGAGGTAACAACTTTATTACAGATTATGCGAGAAAGTTTTGGGGAGACCAAGGCTTGAATTTTTTAAATTTTAATTAAATTTTAGCATTTTTTGCATTAACTACCAAAAATATTGTAGTACAAATAATTTGGCCCCATCTTAATTTTCAAAAATTATCTTTAAAACTATATTAACGATTTTATGGTATAAATATATTTTCTATGTTTAATCAATTTTAAAAGAAAATAGTATGATCACATTTTCTAAAATTAAATTTGAGAATTCTGAACGAATATTTAACAAATTACGAGATACAATAGATAGTTTCTTAGATTACCATTCTGAAAGAACACCAAGTTTTACAATTCAAAAAGAATACAGAAATCTAATACATAAAAAGGAACATTTGTTTCCTCATATTTTATATACTGTAGTACCTTTCATCCTATTTTGATAAAACATTGCCAAGTTATTGATTGATTGCACTTAATATTATTTTTTTCTGTGGTCGCGACGCGCCGGGTACCAGCTAGTACGTAATAAAATAGTACAGCAATGATAATAGAATGTTGTAAATAGCAATAATAATAGAATGCTGTATATTTACAAGCACTACTAAGATGAAGTTCACCATCAATCATCAAATACCATTCATTTCATAATGATATTTAATAATTACAAAATTATTGTTCAATTGAAATTCGTTTGAATATTGTTTAATATCACAAGTGAAGAAGCATGTTTATTCTACCATCAACTATGTATATCTATGTTCTGTACACGTGTTATATTCAAATGACATAGATATATAGGGATAATTTTATTGTTAATTTTCATTTTGATGTATTGTGTGCATTTGATCATTAGTAAATTATGTTTGAGGTATCAAAACTGTTCTTTTGTTCAAACACAGCATTGTGTGAGTGGGTACAACTAGTAAGTTATAAAACAGCACATGCTACTGAATTATTAACTAAACATAAATGAAAAAAAGATGTTTTGTTTAGTAAATTTATTGCCCCAGTTGAGAAATTGTTTACTAAAATTGAAGAATTTCGCTTTAAATATTTTCATAGACTTAGTAGGGAGCAGAATTCATTTCCTTATAGTCTTTGGAGTAATAAAAATCATCTATAAAAAGCCAACCTAGAAATAGTCAGTATGCAACAGCATCAGCAGCTCGTGTCTTACTGGGCACCCTAACGAGGTGAAATGGAGATGTTTACCCAACTAATTAGCTTCGGTCGCAGGAAGCTGGGTCAAAAAGGGACCTCCGAGAAACTACTAATATGCTCGCGAATCGGCTGAGGTGAGTGACAGGAGCATTCCCTAGCAGGCTAATGAGTTCCCCTAAAGAAAACCCCTCGGATGAGTGGCATATGTGGGAACTGGTGGGGCAACTAGGATGGGAATTAGATGACAAATCATTTCGAGAAAAGATAGTGATTCCCAAGTTATTATTTCTGACCATTCACGTCGCAGTTCTGCAGACAAATCAGGCTGTTAAAGAAATAATTAATGCTTTTTTTCACAGAATACTTATTTTGCTATATCAGCTGAGCTATGAATTGGTTATTCTTTAGATAGTAAACAAATAATATACAAACGTAGTTATTGAATGATAATGAGACAAATTATCTGAATAAAAAATTTTTGAAAGGAAATTAGACTTAAAGTAAGATACAAATTTATCGTTAAAGATAAATACAATGATAAAAGATAAATACAATGTAAAAAAGCGCAATTTATCAAATGAGAAGGTTTTTGTAATGAAATATCGCTACATCAATCCAAATTACTTTTCTGTCAAAAAAAAAAATTATTAGTTTCTTTATCACGAGAAGCAAAATTTCATACATATTTTCAAATAAAATTGTGCCAGATGGGGAAAAGTGTGCAATAATTACCAGTAAAAATCCTATTGTTTTCCATATTACAATCTTAGAAGCAAGTAGTTAAAGCCACACACACACACACACACACACACACACACACACACACACACACACACACACACACACACACACACACACACACACAACGTTTAAATCGTTGGATTTGAATTAAAATCAGTTTTGAAGCATTATGAGGATTGCTGGAGAAGGTAATTGAAATTTTAAACTTTGATCATAAAAGTGGAAAAAATTTTTGTATGAAATTTTTGTATGAAAAATTTGTAAATGAAATAAATGTTCTCTTAAAATTTTGTTGATTTTTCGTCAAACCAAAACCACCTTTTAATATGAAAGAGACTTTATTTACCTTGATTACTACTATTTAGATTTTGATTTGTGATCATAAAGGACATTATCATTTAAAATAAAGAATAAGTAATCATCCAATTGCTCATTTGTTGTAATGATGCTAGAAATATATTACTTTTTTTTCTGTTTTCGCAAATATTTCACTTAATTTTTAATGTCTTTCCGGTCTTTTGAATCATGAAAAAATACCTATTTTCTGAAACTACATAAAACAGCTACTTAATTTGGAATCAATTACAAATTACTTTCTTTTAATTAATGTTAAGTACCTTACATAAGGTAGAAATGATAAGAACTTAATTTTTAATGTCTTTCCGGCCTTTTAGATTTTCGAATAATGAAAAAATGCCTATTTTCTGAAACTACATAAAACGGCGGCTTAATTTGGAGACAGTTGCAAATTACTTTCTTTCAATCAATATTAAGTACCTTACATAAGGTAGAAATGATGATTTGAACTTATACAAAACTTTTCTGCTTAGTCTTACGTCTGTTCTCCTTATTGGTAGTTTTCTTCTAATACACCCCTAGTTAGCTCCATATTTAATAGCAAAAGGATATCAGCTAGCAAGGAGTTGTCTCCCAGATGAATGAAGCCTATTAGAGTGTAAAAAATGGATGAGAATGTGGGGTTGTCTAGGGAAGCGACGCCACTTGATAGATAACCTCCTCTTCGTCTAGGTCACTACCTCATTAAGGGGTCGGTTTCCGAAGCGATGAAGAGTACCCTCTCCCGCAATAAGATTACTTTTCTCACTTGGTGACTGCTCAAAATCACACTCCTTATTCGCCCCCAATTGTTCGAAAGTCTTATCTGAGCAGTTTACTTCATCTGATTAGTTTACATCATCTGATGAGCTTATTTATCATAAGTGAAATATTTTAAAAGGCTAGTTAGAAGAAGTTTTAACGAGGGTAAAAAAATTCTTACTTCTTCCTTTTTCTTTCATCTGATTCATAGCTTCCTTGCTTTGCTTCATTATATCTGTCCATCTTTAATGAGATAATTAAGAGTTTCACATAAAAATTTGTCTTTCTTTTCTGTTCCAAATATATCAAAATTATCCTACTGTAGAATAATTTTCAAGAACCATACTAAAACTTATTTCAAAGTAAGATTATTTCAAAACAAAAAATAAATAACTTATTGGTATAGCTTGATTTTTGTATTTGGTATTGTAATTACTTTCTGTAAGACTTTAATAATATCGCGAAATACCCAGTTTGACATCAAAGGTGTAATCAAGTTTCGTAGTGTACATTTGAAAGAAGGCTTAGGAATGTATTACATTTGAATATGTATGGCCATCACGCTAAATGAAAGATTAAAATCAAGATTAAAAAAAATCGAAATACTGCTCTTAAAGTTTCGTGTTAACAGCAATACAATGATCAGAATATGGTTAAATGGTTAAATAATTATAGCATATCAAAATGTTTGAGATGCTCGTTTCAAATTCATTCTTCTGTTGAGACTCATGTTCTGAAAGCGCTATTATTTGCAGCAGAAGGACCCTTATAAGTTACAATTTTTTTAATGATATATGTTTAAAACTAATTAATGTGATGTTCGTAATTAAAATACTAACACTTCTAACAGTTTTAATATGAAAACTACACTGAACTACAAAACTTTTATAAAAAACTACAAAACTATAAACTGAACTACACAACTTTTAAAAACTGCCGAATTGCTAATTCTCTCCATATTTGATGCATAAGTGCTTTAAGTTTTGATCCTAAATATTGAAGTATAAGAAAGGATTCAATGAACAATTTTAGACAATTGATTAAATGGCAAATTTTTCATTAATAAAAAACATAAAAATGAACCAAATTAGTAGTTACTCCTGATATAAATTTACAATCATCTGCTTTAAAACTTCTACAAGCTTTCTACTACTGTGTCCTAGCAACAGTTCTTGGTCTGCATTCTTGCTTTTAATGAATTAATAAATTTTAATGAGGTAATTCTATTTTTTGTATTTATGATTTTTTTTTAAATATCTTGTTAACTTGACTCTCAGCCCTCTCATATTTTGAAGACCACATTTGCTAAATGTTTTCTGGATAAACTGTAGATTTGTATAAAGAGCATGTTTTTTTTGGAAATATGTTTACGTTTTCTTTGAGGTGCTGTTAAATCTTGCTTCAATTTTCTAAATATTCAACAGTCCTTTTTTTTTTTTTTTTTTTTTTTTTGTAAAAGTCGAAGGGAAAGATGGAAATGACAGAGATTTGCAAAAGTATTTAAAAATAAAAAGTAAATAATAATCGTAAAGCAAATCAAAGCATCACCGTTGTCAAGGAAAGGTTTATTTATGAATTTCATTCTTCAAAATTGTCTGTATCTATTCAATTATTTTTTAAATTTTGAAACAATAATAAAAATTTCTCTAAGGTTTTGTTGGTTTTGAATTTTAAGATGATTTAAAAACGTTTCTTTCAAGGAAACTTGCTCCAATGCCTTTTGCTGAAAAATGACAAAAATTGAGATTAATTTTTAATTAATTGAATAATTAGCTAATTTTTGGGAACGTTGGTAGTATTTTTAATCTTGTTTTAAATAAGGAGTATATAAAGTTTGGTTGAATTCTGTCCAGTTGTTCAGGAGGTATGTCTAACATGCATACATGCATAAATGTACTTTTATACATAATTAGTCACAATGAATTATACTAAGATAAATGCATTACAGAATGCAGTTAGAATATTTGACATGGAAACTGAAAATGCTGTTGCTTTACGAAATGGAACTATTAAATGAGGGAAAAAATAGTTCGATTAAAGCAAAGATATCAAAATATTTGTACAGTTCATTTCTTAACTCTTTTTTTAAACTCACGTGCTTTGAATTGGAGTTTGAAATTCCTACTTATTTCATTTCCGGTGAAAGGTTAGTTTTTTATTTTTTTATTTTCTTTCTTTCTTTTTTTCAGAAATAATTTTCACATGCGAAGAAGATTATTCTCTGATGAAAAATATTTCTTTTACCCATATTTTGTTACTAATAACCCTTTCAACCCTTTATTTTCCGACGGAACTTTAAAGTACCGTTTAAACCGTGCTGTTATCTTCACAATATGACTATTTTTTCTAACAATATTTAAAAGAACTCTTAGAGCATATCTCCAACAGAAAGTGATAATGAGAACTAATAATATCATCTTTTGTTATCAATTAAATTAAATTATTACTAATTAAAAATATTTTATTAGGAATGTAATTGAATTATTTTCATTAATTCAAAAAGTTTTTTCCCTTCTTCTTGATTTTATTCTGCACCAAAAATTAACTAATCTTTCAAAAATGAATTTGAAAAATTGATGTTAAAATAATTCTATAAATAAAGGGTTAAGGACCTTAATTTTAGCACTTTCCGAATTTCAAGAAACACTCGCTGATAAAAAATGAGCAGGTCAAAATTCAGCATAATTTTTTGAAAAAAAATAATGCAAAATTTCATTTGGGAAAATGCATAAACAGTCCGAAAAAAGCTGTTATCTCTTATAACAAAATGGAATGAATGAAAATATCTTCATTAGATGGACTATCATTAAAATTCAAAATCAGAATATTTATATTTCACCAGTTTCGTAGACTTTCCGGAATATCAAAATTTAGATATGCGATTCTAAAATTAAATTAAAATATGCTTTTACTTATGAAAATATTTTATAATATGAATATATATTATTATATAGGCTTATGGAAATATTTTAAATAAAAAAAGTAGATATTTCAATTAGTGACACATAAATATTTCCCCGTACGGAGCTGCAAAAGTAATTTAAATGTTATTTTTTTTGTACCATTATTTCATAGATTTTCTGGGATATCAAGACGTAGATAAGAAATTCTAAAATTAAATGAAAATATAATTTTATATATACTTATGAAAATAGGAATTTATACTTTTATATATACT
>JAPMOQ010024920.1:1581204-1597939 GCA_026543055.1 Argiope trifasciata | reverse complement strand
TATACTTATGAAAATAGGAATTTATACTTTTATATATACTTATGAAATTATTTTAAATAAAGAAAACATATATTTCAATTAGTGACTCAGAAATATTTCCCCGAATGGATCTGCAAAAGTAATTTAAATATCCTTTTTTTTCTACCATTAATCACTTTTTTTTGTAAAAAAAAAGTAAAGATATATTTACATTGTAAACAAATTATTCTACCGTTATATTTCTATCTCTCAAACATTGAACTAAGAAATATTTTTTTTTTCCTTTTGGTACAAATTATGACATTAAATAAATATTATCGGATTAAAAGATTACTGTAACATTCACTTTATGACATTTTTTTTTTAAATTCTTGTAATGAATTATCGTTTGATTTTCTGTTATATTTCTGATTTTTAGGAAGCCAGTAACATTTTCTTGAAAAAGAAGTGCATAGAATTCTGGTATATGTTCAATATAAACCGTATGAGATTTCATTTGTTTCATTTAATCAATGAAGACAGTTTATAAATAAATTAGAATTCAGTTACTTGCATCGTAGATATGTTTTCAGCAATTTCTAAAGACAGTTTTTTAAGTTTCCCGTTTTTACGAAAATATTGTTGGTAAATAACTCGATTTAGATTGACTAATTATAAATTCTTTCCAAATTCTAGTGTTTCTTTTGATTTGAGATCATGTTTTTGGTTAGATAACAAATATAATTATTAACATTAATGATTTGCTATGAATCCAGTTGAATTTCAAGATGAAATGAATGATTACTTTTTGTTGGAATGGTATTAAACTTTACCATGCATAGAATTTCACGATGAAATGAATGATTACTTTTTGTATAAATGGTATTAAACTTTACCATATGTCGAAACTGCAAGATTTTTAAAAACGCTTTTTATGTCCTAAATCAGAATCTCTTGAGATGTATTATTTTTGCTTTACATATTAGTAATTAGGACAAAGAAAATTTAATTTTTGAAGATAATCTTTTAAAAATTTTATTTAGTCTATCATTTATGCTTTCATGAACCAGTATGTCTTTCAAATGACCCTGTCGCTGGTATTTCCTTTCAGTAATTGGTATAAACTAAAATGCGCTAAATCTGCACTCTGTTTTTATCGAAAAAAGTATAACTAAGCGTATTAAAAAAAATGTTCTCACATTACAATTCACTCTTTGTCTCGTCTGCCATTTGACCTGTCCCATTTCACCTACTGATCATAATATTAACTCAAGCTTATCTCCTGCTTTTCCTCCACGAGAAGTGAAAAATCGGATCAGACTTGTGAGATAACGGAGTGAAAAATTGTTTTGTTATTCAGAATTCTGTTTCGAGAGAAAAGTAGAGACTTTTGTCTCCTATTTTGTGTGATATCTCATATGCACTGGTGTCAAGTGTACCAAAAGAACCTGATTTCAGGTGACAAAAAAAATTGGCGTTGTTGAATTTTAGAAAGGAAATTCGTGCAACGTAAGAATAAGTTGCAATTTTTTTTCTCTAGTATGCAAATTCATTTTGGCTATTCTACAAAAAAAAAAAAAAGAAAAAAAAAAAAAAAATGGATTAAAATGCCTCAAATGCTCACTCAGAATCTAGTTTGCAAAATTTAAATGCTTAAAAAACAGTTTGGTTTGAGACATATATTCTCCTTTTAACTTTCGTTCTTTGAAGTGAGAAATTTCGAGAATTAAAGATAAATCTCAAATTATGCTATAAAATTAATGATTTTAAAAAGAGGCTTTGAACTTAAAACTGTTTACTTTATGTTTTAATTTTTCTTCAATAGAAAGTGATTACTGCAAAAAAATAAGAAGAAATCGAAAAAGGTTTGAAATTTCGTCGACAAAATACCAAATTTCTAATAATATTCTGTTTATTTTCATCTTTTGTAGAATGAAAGATTCGAATTCTCTTTTCGAAGAACTGAAAAAGAATTTTCTTACAGAACAGGATTGTCTATAAATGTATTAAGCTTACAATTTCTTCTATTTGTAAGTTTTTCAGAATATTTTAATTTTGTATTTTCCTGACTTTATTCAAATATCCTTTCCTTCCTAATCAATTCTAAGTATAATAAAAAATTATATTTCTAACACAATTTTGGAATAAATTTTTCCTCCAGTAAGAATTTCAGATAACACTTAGGGTTATAAACTCAAGAATGTCAAAATTCTTATATAGTTGCCTATATTAGTATTATATTAATCCGATATTGTTCAAACATTAAGGTATTCATTTATAAAAATTTTGCTTAACTTACGGAAACGAAACAAAAAAGAACACACAAATTTATCCCCCTCCCTTTAGGCCGTTGCAAGCCTCGTCAAATGAAAATGAAACTCATGTTTTTTTAAATGATCATTCCCAGCTTAAAATATGTTATCTAAAATATATAACTTGCAACTGTATTTAGCGTTCTCCGATTTAGCAGTGGGATTATATTTTTGATTAGTGGTTCAAAATAACGATTAATCGAAGAAAAAGAAAATGAAATTGTGTTTTATTTACGATTACATCCTAAAATAATTCTAGATAAATGGGATAAGTTATCGTGCAATAGCACCAAAATTAGACAGTTAAAGCAAATATATCAAAAACATTGAAGAAGACTTTTCATTTTAAAGGTTCACTTCATTCTTCCTTCGGAGAAAGGCAGACGTATTTACAAGCAGCGTTTCTAAGCAGAAGTGGCGAAGGAAAGGGTAGAAATTAATTTTCCCTTGTTTTTTATACCATATTTTCATAGGTAAAATATTGTATATAGTGCTAATACATGATTCAGATTCTGATAGAGACTTCTGAACATGTGACTTTCAAAGCAGGAGAAACGCAGGGATCTTTTTATAAAATTATTTGTTTAGGTCAACAACTTTAATCAATCACTTTCACTGCGGGAATCACTGACTAAAGAACTTTACAAAGCATTTCTTAAATTAATTAAATGGATAACGTGGAATCGGATCAGGAAATAAGAGCATATTTTAGAATAACTTTGATATGGGCAAAATCAAGAGAAAACTTTAGAAATTAATTCGTATTTAAATTAAATGTTAAAATCATTATATATATAATGATTATTATATATATATATATATATATATATAACTTCTTGTAAAAATTATAACTAACAATTTATAATAAGTCTAGAATATTTTAGCTTCGGATAATGCCTTCAACATTAATAAATAACATTTCTTCATTGTTGCATACAATTATTACTGCATTCAAATAGTTGTCATTGAGTATATTAATGCTGCGTCATATAATGTAGCTTTTAGTCACAGATGCATCTCATAGAATGGAAAGTTACAATTTGTACATAAAATGCTTAGCATTCATTCGTTTACCACATAAGACCTACGTTAAAAAAGTCATTGTAACAATAAAATGGATAAATAATTAACTTCATTATACCGCCAGCACAATAAATGTAAATGTCGTTCTTTTATTACTGCTGCAATAACTCGCATCTTTCCATCCAAGCGCAGGGTGGCCTTTTAAACAAATCCCATTCATCCGTAATCCAAAAATCACCTATTTCATGTTTGTCAGGGAGATGACTCTCACTGACAAGTCCAATTGCTTTCTTGGCAGAATAAGGTTCACTTCCTCGTGCCATGGCAGCAGTAAAAAGGAGTTCCTTCGCTCGCCAACTCTAATTGGCAGCACCTGCTCTTAATAGCCAGGTCTTCAATTGAACAACAATTTTAATGCCGCCTCGGCATCTCGTAAATTATGTGCTTAGAAATTTTTACCACCTCTCTAATGTTGTGAATCTTTTGTATTTAGAGCCCACCAACGACTGGTGGTCCAATATCTTGTTCTGGAATCAAGAAATAAAGAAGTCCAGAAACCATAAAGGAATTTGTGAGCATCTGATGCTTTGCTTTCTTGGTCTTTCAAATGCTCTTTGTCTTAACAGCTTCGTTTGGATTTTGTTCCGGCTTAACCAGGCGAAAACACAATAGGTTATGCAGTATTAAGATCCTAATCAGATTCCTGTAGCGCTGTTTTCAGTTTCTTCATGTGATTTTGCTTGAATATGATTAAATTTATAAACAAAATCGTTGTCTACGACTATGTTGAGTTAGCTATCTGCTAAATAATTTAGAACATTTAAAGTGGCAGAAAAAATTAATAAAAATGCTTTGAAACTGAAAGTTTACACTAAACTAATATAACAAAAATACTAACATAAAGCATAATCCTTAAAATTCTTGTTATTTATTATTTAATGAAAACAATTTCTAACAAAATCTGTATTTTATACATCTCAAATATAACAGATCCCATAATATCGGTGCCAATGAAATTTAAAATAATTTAAGGCCACCTCCATGCTGATTCCTTCAATCGACATTTATGCTATAAAAAAGAAGGAAAGCTGTATTATTTTTATAGCTGAACTAAAAGTAGTATTCTAGTGGTGTTTTTTTTGCATTAAAATGTTTTTAACTTTTAAATTCTGATTTCTTAACCCCAATGATTCTTAAGTTAAAATTATTTTTTATTTATTAATTAAATATATAATTAAAATTCAAACAAAAAGCCACTAAAGTCTATACCATTTACTTAAATGCACTTATTCAAATGGAAGAATGTTGAAATTGATTAACTAGATAAGTACGTATATTATTAAATAAAATCTTTCATTTAATTGAAAATTATTTTCATTTTTGAGGAGGTGAAAAACTCCCACTGGAAGTCCTATGCTCATCAAATAAACTAAAATATCTTTCTGATTAAAAGCTAATTAATGACTTAAGTTATTCTTTTAATTGTTCTCTCCAAAATATCATTCCACCTTTTATGAGATGGAAAAATGAATAAAAGTACACATATTCAATCTGAAATTCATCTTGCTTTACTTTTTATATTTAAAAAGAATGATACGCTAATTATAACACTGTAAGAGAGGGAAAATATAGTTTTATATAGTTATTCTATGTTTGGTTTGGTTATTTGGAGTTTTATGGCGCAAGAGTCATGTCTGGCCATACTGCGCCCCTAGTTATTCTATGAAGTAACAAACAAAAATTTATATTTGAATTCAAATTTGTCTTTTTAATATTGATCTTAAAGGTATTCTTTCTAATTTCTAGTTATTCCCGTTTCATTACTGCTTGTTCTTTTCCTACAAATGAGGAAAAGTTCAATTGGTTATTTGAGATTTATCTAAGAAAGCATAAATATATACAGTCGAATCCGGTTAATTGGACCACCGGGTAATCGGACCAGCCACTTAATCGGACTGAATCTTAAAGAACCAAAACAAATCCTATGTACATAAGCCTAATATTATTCGCTTATTTGAACCAAAACTCCGTTTAAATGGACCAAAGAACGTGGCAGGGAAGATGAAAAAGAAGCCACAAGTCGCCTGTGTACAGCAGGAAGTCTGAAAGGGAAAAGAACCAGTGGGAGGTGAGCAAGCTCTTTGTTTCTTAGAACGGGCAGCTCGGTAGTCAGTTCTTCAAACGTTGACTTGAATTTGATAAGAACTTTTTTTTATTGTGCTTTGCATGCTGAGTATCGTGTAGATCGTTTCGAAGAATTTGTTTGTAAATTTATTTTTCAATGAATAAAGTTCATAAGCAACAGTAGTTCTTGTTTGTATGTTCGCCATACGCGTGTGCCGCACAATAAGGGTCATAATGACATTTTAATATGTTACGTATAGCACGTCTCGTCTTGTAACATAGGGCATGTTCGTGTAATCGGACCAGCCTGTTATTAGGACCAAAATGATCGCGTCCAGATGTGGTTCTATTAACCGGAATCGACTGTAATTAAAAGCCATGGATCAATATTAAAATTTATATGTTTAATATTTATCCATGTCACTTTCAATTTCTGTAAAATTTTAATATCGGATGATGAAGAGATAGTTGGCAAGGATCTGCAGTAAGTAGATAACCGTCGAAAGCAGTCATATTCTTTTCTTGTATTTCCATTTGTTTCAGGATTATTTCTCAAAAAGAGAAAGATTTTACATCCCTTATTAAGTGTTTTCAATTAAAAGAAAACATTTATGAAAGAAAAAATAGTGATAAATAAATAAAGAGGCTTTAGGAGTATTTTTATATCAACGGACAGTCTTCAATTTGAACAAAAATATGCATTATCTATGAAAAAACAGATTTTTCACTACTAACTTAAAAAAGTGATAGAGTTATATAAAAATATAAAATATTCGTAATAATCTAATAGTACATTAATTCCGTTAATTTTTAACGTACTTATCCACTTTGGTTCATACACTTTTGGCAAATAATCTTTTTGCTTTTTAAGTCAATATTGCTGTTTCTGTGTACTTTTTAAATCAAATTTGAAAAAGTCTTGCATTCACATGACTTCAATTTTAACTCTAGTTTGCATATTTCATAACACTGACCATTTTTTTTTTTACGGCATCAACTCACTAGTGTTAAATTTTGTTTTTCAACCGCTTGAAATTGGCAAGTAATCTTAATAATAGCTATGTCATATATATATAATTTTAAAATAAAACGAATTCAAAATGTGCTAAAAATTCAGGTCTCATAAAAATAAGATGAGTTTTATTATTCGTGAACAGTTTCCTAGTTAAATCTGCTTTTTATTTCTACTAACTGGCATAAAAATATCTGATAAAAAAAAGGGCTTTCCATATATTCAAGGATCTGAGATCTTTATTGCGCTACGATCCATACTGAAAAAAAAAATCTCGCTAATGGGCAAATTTATAAAAGGATGTTGCATCTATTCAAAAACTAAAATTTTTCTTCCATCCTTCAATACATTCCCTGGTCAGATTCTTGTTTATCGTACCTGGAAGTCTTATTTGATTTTAACTGATGATGTTGAATTAATATATCTTTTGTAACTCAAGCTTTTAAATAAATCTTTCAACTTTTTTTACAAATATTATCACAGTGTTAAGAAATTTCTATCGTACATCTCGTTCTACTCAATATATAATAATTATACCGAAACAACTGAGCGAAATAAACAGCAAATAAAAATAAGCTAAAATAAATGGGAAATTTGAGACCGTATTCTTTCCAAGACTTTTTTTTCACATTTCAGACATTATGGCAAATTTTGTTACCTCTAGAACAGGAAATATACTGTTCATTTTTTAAAGCAATTAGCCTCTGTTTCAATGCAAGTGAAACAACATTTTTATCTCATAAAATTTGGAATAGTAATTATTTATGCTTTTTTCGACAAATGGCTGATAAAGGATTCCTTTTCCAATTAATATCTTAAAGAAAAAAGAAGTAGTTCATCAAGATAATTTCTATGTAAGGATGCTTTTGGATCGTTTCTACGAGAATCATTATTCCAATCATTCATTTACAAGCTACAAAAAACAGTTGTGTTCCCAGCGGAAAAGAAAGAACATTTTCAGCCTTTGCAATAATTTTTTTCCTTTACTGTTTTTACCATGATTGCAAGATTTTCGATCTTTTTGAGCTTTTTTATATCCTTCTTAGGCGAATCAAAATTAATGATAATTCAAATTCACATGCATCGGCTTATCAATACTTTTATTATACATGTTAACGTGGTTCCAATAACATCTGTGTTGAAAGTTTCACAAAGAATTTATTGTTTTTAGACTTTATTCAAGCCGTATCTCAAAGACGATTGCTTATTTTTTTGTTTAAATTCTTTTACTTTTTATTTTGATGTTCTTATGCTTTTATTTTATTGTTCAAAATTTTTTAGGTTGACTTTTTTTTTCTATACGCTGACAAATGAAATGCATTCTCACATGATATATGTGACCGTGATAGGTCTTCCCTTTCATGTTTCAAAAAGTATTAAACTTATTTCCCCTTTTTAAAATAAAAACAATGCATTTATTTTGTACTTTCTGTATGTTTTTTTTTTCAAAAAGTAAAATGATACAATATTAAATATTTTTATTTCGATTACACATAAAAAAACATACACAATTTTTTAAAAATTAAGCCATATGAAAGTGAAATCTTGATTTTTTTTTAAACCAATGCATATATGTGTGCTATAAACTACTGTGGTAAATACTTACTGAAAATTATTGACAATATAGTTATATCAAAAACCTATTCAAATATATACACAATGTTTTACGGCTTCCAACAACATTCAGCATTTGATTTCATAGTTGCTTTCGAAAATAAATTTGTCCTTCAAAAGAAATCTATTTTATTTTTTTCCAATTTCCAAACCAGGGAAAGTAATTTAGACCATACGTTAAATTTTGTTTCTGCAGTACCGCCTCTTCTGGAACTAAACAAGTATTTGAAGCCTTTAAAGATAATTTTTTAAAATCAAAAACATGAGTATTTGAATGGTACAAAATAATCAAAGAGTTAATTGTGGATTAATTATGGAATATCCAGTTCGTCCAAACATCAACATGGCAATGACATAAGAGAAGTGGTGTTTAATTACTGTCGTTTAACATTAAGAGAATTATTGAAAAAATCCTTATATCACTTGTTTTTTGTCAAACAATGATACATCATTTAGTTCTGAGCCCCATCGAATCTCGGGTCTTTCCAAAATCTTTGAAACTGTTCTAAAAACAACAACAGATTCAAACGGCCCAAGAGATAATTTTCTAATGCGATTCCTTTCCAAAAGTCTTGGGAATTTTGGATCAATACTATTAATGTAGAAATAGCTCAACAATCAATTGAAAAGTTGTATTTAAAAGTTGATGTAAGATTATATTAATGTTTCTTAAAACTCAAGACAGTGTGAACTATTTCTTTGCTTGTTGTAGTGATTTAACTTATGAATTTATGCCAATTGGTCAAATTCTTGGTAAAGAATATTAATAGAGTATTTTGTAGCTTTAGAATCTAGCTCTCGATTGCGAAAGAATCATGACCAAAAAAACCACGATAATGCGCTTTTCCTCCCTAATTTTCGGAAAAATTTGGCTATATAAGAATTTCATTCATTTGATTTGGTTTTATATAATTATTTTCATTATAATGGTTGAAACAGGATCTTCACGATTCTCTTTTAAAGACTGTTAATGCAATAAAGAAATTTCATTCCGAAATCTGAAGCGTTTCAGGAAACAGTTTTTTTGATTATTGGAAAATGTTTTCCACCAGTTTTGCTTGGAAGCATGAAAGAAGCACATTGCAGTAGAGAGAGATTACTTTGAAGATGATGTAATAAATGCTGGGAAAAAATTGATAACCTCGGGTTGTAATAAAATTGTTTAAGTCTTAACCCCTGAAGAAAAAAAAGTCCACAAATTATAGATTTTACTAAATGGAGAGCAATATTTTATTTGAATTTTATAGCAACATAATATAAAAAGTTTAACATTACGTTTCTTGTCTAAGGAAATAAACACATTTTAAAGTAACAGCATCGATACCAATAAGCAAACCGTTGTTACACATGGTTCAGCTTAGGTCCTAGATCGTTTCTAGGAATCAATAAAACAAAAATATTAGGCTGTGTGCCTTCGAGCCCTGTAAATATCTGTACTATTCTATTTATATTTTGGATGGAGATCATGGTATCACAGCCAGCTGTGTTTTATTAACAGTATTTGTATGCACAGTTTTTCTGCCCTTTTGCTGATGCCTTCTATTGGTCAATGGGGTACCTCCATATTACTAAAAGGCAATTTTCCACCTGTATGCTCACCAACTTTTGTTTTGCTTATACCTGCGCGCTAGGATATAACCAGTGCTGAATATAATTATTGCTTTTTTTAAAAAATCTGTTATTCTATTAAATAGGTTATTGCATTAAACCGGGATTTTCATTGCCATGTGATATTATATGAAGGATGTTGTCCAAGAATTAAGACCTGCTATTATGCCTCTCACATGTATTTCACACGTCACAACCTGATTTAAGGAAAACCAAAGTGACTCAGCGATTCAAGAAGATTGGACTGAAAATAATCAGAAAAGGAATACAGCATAGAAAAAAAAATACTTTAGTTCCCTCACTAAATATCCTCAGTTATTTTGCCGTCCCTACCGACTACAAAGACAAAGTTGATAAAAAATGATACTGTTTTATCTGAAGACGATGAAATCCTCCGTGGGCCAGGAAGATGGCTGTATTGGCATCATCTCCTCTAGGGAATCCATAAAGAATTCTGCTGGCAAAAAAGGTTTTCATGCACAAAAAAAAAAGGAAAAAAAAGGGGAAAAAAAGAAAAAAGGGGGGGGGGGAGGGGAGGGAATTTCTATTAGCAGGAAGAAGATAGCAGAAAGCAGTTAAACCCTAAAAATAACAATCCTAAAATCGCAACAATGTTATCAAAGATCCCCCCCCATGTCATTAAAACACCACCTAATTTCTGCATCATAATTTAAATATTCAATGATATACCTTGCAACGCCTATCCTTCGAGATAATTTATGAATATTTGCTTTAAAATTAGAAATGATCATAGGAAGTTAACCAAAAATCTGGGCGAACAAAAATTCACGTATAACCGTACTATCAAAGACTGAAAAGTCGTTGAAAATTGTAATCAAAGGATTTTCCTATGATCATCCCAAAGAAGGAATTAAAAATGAACTTTTGGAAAAGAAAAGGCTTTCGTATAGAAGCTATAAATCAGTTGAAGCAATTTAAGACGAAAAAGCCATAACCATTTTCTTAGTTGATCTACTAAAACCGCTGCAATTTGTGACCTAGAACTATAAATTCTATCATTACGACGAAGAAAAAATATGTAAGGAAGACTAAAAGACAGTGCTTTTTCTGTCAAAACTTTACAAACTTTAGCTACAACTGAAGATTATAAATAATTTGTGTGCCCTGTAAATGGAAGCTCATGAAACTAGAGAATCTGCCAACAAAGGAAATAGGAGAACTGCAATTGTCAATACACAGTATCACTTAAAGGGTACCTAAAGCTTCCGAAAATAGAGGCCTCAACAAGTAAAATCGTTTTGTATCGATATTCAGAAAACGGGAGAAACAACTTGAAAATAATATTACTTCACTAATCTCCCAATAGATGGCACCTCGAGTAATATAACAAACATTGGTGAAGTATGCAAATAAGAGGAATTAGAAGTAGTATCTTCCAGCGCCACAAAAAAATAAAGATTTTTGAATGTATACCAAACATAAGGAAAGTCTGCTTGAAAATGAAACAAGAGAAAGTTACTATCACCAGGCTATTTCTCCTCGCTGTGGAAGTTGTTAAAAATCCCAATTAGAGGAATGATGACTTTTGATTTGGCCAGATATGTAAATTGCGGACAGCTCAGCTGCTAGAAAAGCAATAGCCATCTTCCATCCTTCTTTTTTTCCCCCTCTTTAAAAAATTTTCAAATCAAAACTCAATTCTAACTTAATTTTTACTATTACTATGTTTTAAATTGTGTTAAATATTCTTTGTTTTGTTCATTTTTATGGCTCTTTTGAGGGAAAAGGAATTATAGTCTTACTCACCGACTCATTATTAAGGTCAATGGCTGATTGCATTTTCTTTAGATGTACAAAAGAAGTGGGAACAAAAATTCGATTGAATACAAAAGAAACTTAAATCGTACCTCCTTGTTCAATTTCAACATCATTTGTAGCAAGCAGCTGTACTTGGGGCATTTGAAATAAGCATTACAAAAGAATGAATTGAGCGAGAGCGCAATCATAGCATACAATCTGTTACTCAAACACAAGACAGGTGACACAAGACAACAGTGATGATACAAGAGACAATAATTATCTACCAACGATATTTTTGTTGTATAATTTGCCAAATATGTATAAAAAATCTTTTTTCTTACGAAGTTAGGCTATAACTTAATGATTTTCTGCAGTGAATGCAAAAGCTTACACTGGTGATGCTCGAACATTCATTGCTGTCATATGCACTGACTTTTCAAAAACAAGTTTAGAACAAAATAGATAGAAGTTAAGCAATCTTACCCAGATAAAAAAAAAAAAAAAAAAAAAAAAGCTGAAATATAAAAGAATCGAGTTTTGAAAAAAAAATTACAACTAAAGACAAGACTTTAGTACAAAATGCTCGTATATCTGCATATAAATTAACCAGAATAAATTCATTATTCTACTGGCATTTCTTCTTGTGAGATGCGAAATTTATATGGAATTAAAAAGAATATAAAATAAAACGGAATTTATTTGTACTTAATTTGAAATAAAAGCTCATCTCAAGACCATGATATAAATGCAAGATGAATTCATAATTAGAAAGTATTTCAAATGAAATAAATTCTGCTTTAAAATGATTATTTTTGTTTTCTTGATTAAATTTATTTTTATGATTTGGAACTTCTATGATTTCAGTATTTTCAGTGACAAACATTTTTACATGTGATATGAATACTCATCGTTTTAATTAGATTTATGGCCCTAAATTTTTGATTTTGTATCACATGCTTAAAGCAGATGATTAGTTTCTATGATCGATCATTTTTAGCAGAAAAAGAAGACCCTCCTTAAAGTAAAGGAATAAACAAAAATACCCTATTATTGAAATCAAATTAAGTTTTGCTAGTAAAAAAATAACTAAGAAAACAACTTCTAATTAGCGTAAAGACATTGCAAAAGTGTTTTCATAATTACTAACCAAAACACAAAAATTCATTAAAAGTGAAATCCTTGAAAGAGGACTTGAATAAAATATCATTTCAAATGTTATAAGCTGTCAAACTGCTGACATTTTATACATTAAAGAAAGCTCTTTTTGATTTTATGATGGATAATAATTTCTAGCAGCATAAATCAGTGGACATATAATGAATGAACTGTCGATTTTTTTTTCCAAGCAAGGGAACTAGCATTCCGGGGAAAGAAAAACCTCCCAACAAGAATAATGTCAGCTCTACTCTCCCCTTTCGTTATCAGGAGCGTAAATCTACGTGGGAATCGGTAAATATGCGTTTAGCCAATATAGAGATGGTTAGAATGTCAATAATGCAGCCCTCATCCCAATGGGGCTGCAAGCGTTCAGAGAGCTATTTAACATAAGTGCCGCGTGTCGTGTATTTTCTCTACTGACGAGTTATTCAGTCGCGTCAGTTGATGGAATCGGCAAATGAATTATGTGAACAGGACGTGCTATTGTGACGTCACTGATAAGCCATTAGAAAGCCCTTGATTCACGTATCGCTCATACCTTATCTTTCGATATCTCAATTAGGACCCATTGAAAAAGAATAAATCACTCTGTCGGTATCTACAAAGGAAAGGATGGCAATTCGGTATCTGATCTCAAGTTGCAAACAGCAGAAAATAATGTGTGAATCGATCATCGAATCCCAGATTGATTTTAACGATTAAAGGAAGCTGTAATTTCGCGTTGTTCGTATTGTTGGATCTGATCTAATGGATTGAGAGTGGAAAAATAATAGTAGAATGCTTCTAATTCTTGTTAACTCATTTTATTCAGAATAAATGATAATAACATGAATTATCTAATTAAATGAGTAAGTTGTACTCGATATTGTTTTGATCGATTGTATTTTCAAAGACATCAAAATAATCATTTTTAAATGTAAATCTTTTTGTTGAAGTAAATATATACAGATTCAAAACGGCTATAAGAAATTCATATTTTATATTTTCGAATTTAGGAAAATATATAAGGAAAATATGAAAAATTATCAAGTAAATAATCATACTTAGTTAATGTTTATTATTTTTGTTGATGATTAATGATTAATTTTGTTGTTAGTGTTATAATGTTGATTTATTTTTCGCATTTTAAATAAATGACTCATTTTAAACTCCCTTGACATAAATTCGAGTAAAATATCTTTTTTGGTTTATTTTTTTCTTTTTTTGCTAGAGCTATATTTTGCCAATCTATTCCTTGGGTTTTTAGTTTAGTTTAGTTATATTAACGTCCCATTTTTTAAAGCAACACGAGGGCTATTTTGGGACAGACCTCGTCATTTAGAACCACTGTCAGATGACGAGGACTACACCCGAACTGGCCCCCCCCTCTTCACACCATGTCACACCAGCGGGAGGACATTTGGCCTGACAGATTTAGCGTGCAAGATGCCATCCTCACACGACGGTTCTTCGGCGGAATAGAGTCTCGAACCTGAAACCCTCCGATTTCAAACCTTACCATCAGGACACCTCGGCCCTCTATTTCTTGGAGAGAGGAGTTTAAATTGTAATTGTAAAGTTTAAATTATCCGTTTGTAAATTTTACCCCCCCCTAGTCAAACTTTCCCCCCATTTCTTTGCTCTTAAGGATATTGCAGGGAAAGTTTATAAGCATGTTTGTGAGTTAAAATATTGTGATGGTCTTTTTACTAATTCTATGTATCAGGATTTTATATATTTTAAAGATACTGCATGAAAACGAAATAGAAGAAAAAGAAATAACTGTGGATTTCAATTTTATGCGATTAGTTCGCATAATTAATAAATTTGAAAAATTTTAAATTGTACTTGTGATAATATTCTCCTAAAATAAAATGAAATGCGTTAGAGAAGTAGTAAATGCAGAGTTCATTTTAAGTTAACAATGAAATAGTCAAAGAAACTTTTCCAATATTTGGAATAATTCAGTGCCTTTCATCATTTAGTGCATTCCTTTACATTTTTTAAAAATTAAATTTGAATGAAACTGATAAATATTTTTGAAACTTTTTGGGCTCATTTTTTAATTGAATAAATTATTTTCTTGTCAAGCAATTTTTATGAATATTTTTTTAAATTCTAATTTGTAAGTGAAATAGGTTTTTGAAATTTAAATACATATACATTCTACAATCTTTAATTAGATAACAGCATAAATTCAAAAGCCGTTTTATTTCAAAACAGTCGACAATTTTATGACTTTTTGCGTTTACAATTTAATCCCTTGGAATGAAAATCATTTAGTGAATTCACCATCTATTTACCATCACTGCCTTATTTTGATTTTCCTTTAATCGTTTCCAATTACCTGCAAAAGCAGCCAATAAAGCTTCTCCAAATATTTTCATCACATTTTTATTCGTTTCTGAGAACCCAATTACAGAAACGCTCTTGTATTCTTAAATAATATCTCTGTGAACAAGTTGAAATGAAATGAAAAGAGTAGATCAGCATAATTTTTACGACCGCCCATAATAACCTGCAGTTCTTTTTGCTAGCCAATGAATGTAATTCGGAGATTTCAAATAAAACGTCGTAAAGGATTCCATAAACTGCGGATCTGTAAATGATTAAAGCTTAATTGCTCTGAATGAGGAAGGGAAATTTGTTATGCTCCTGAAATCCACTTGTTTTCATCTCAGAAAAAAAGCACAATGAGTAATAATGATGTTAACGAAGCACGATTTCAAATATTGGAGAAGCTGTGTTTACGAAATTTCATAAGAGATCTATTCAGCAGAAATTACGTGATCATGTAAAAAATAACGAGATTCGCAGTTTTTAATCTGATTGTCCTTTATTGTTATTATTATTATTTTATTACATGATTTTTGTAAGCTACACTGAAACTTTTATGAGATTTTATTCCACTAATTCTTTCTTTCTTCATTTCGTCATCTTTTCTTTATTTATTGTAATACTTATGATAACTGTTTTCATTGTTTAAAATTCAATGACGTTCTTTGAGAAGAATTAACAATTTTTTTTGGCTATATTTATTCAGAAGGAGAAGTTTTTTCAGACATAAATTAGTTTGAACTGAAGTTTGCTATCTCGTTTGCTTAGATATAAGGATTTTCTATCTTAAATTCACAAAAGGTAATTAAATAAGGAATTTTGAAGTATTTTGCATTGCATTAAAAAATAAGAATTATAACTCGCAGAAAGCAGCTCAGTTTCTAAAATGCAATTCAGCAAATAAAGAAAAATTTAAACATTCAAATATTTTTGAGTTGTGCCCGTTTCTTGTTGACAAATAAATGGGTATGTTAAATTTTCCTCCAAGAACTAAGCGTCTTTAAAAATGGCATTTGATATGCGAACTTTGAATGGTTTGATCGATCAAGAAATTTGAAATTTATTTTCTTATTTTGCAGTAATTTTTATTTATTTTTAAATTTCTGTTTTTTTTTCTCTTTATTATCTTTAACTAGTTCAATACAAAAGTAACTTTTGTTATTTTAAGACCTTATCACACAATAAAATTTCGTCAGCACTTTTTCACAAGTGACGTCATTTTCGTTGTCGTTTGCTGACGGAAAGTGCCACAGATATTTTGCCGTGTGATAAGGCCCTTACATGATCTTTGTTATCTTAAGGCCTTATCACATGGCAAAATATCGTCGGTTCTTTCCCTCAGCAAACGACAACGAAAGTGACGTCATGTTGGTTGATTTTCGTTTGCGTTTTTTTGAGTTTCGTTTGCGAAAGTTTCACATGATCGGTTGAATTTCATTTGCGGACAATATTTCCGACGGCAGTTTTGAGCTGGTTAGAAAAAGTTGTCGATTATGAAACTTGCTTGACCGGTTTTTGAGAGTAGAAACGGAAAAGTGCTGATGAAATTTCACCGTGTGATAAGGCCTTTACACGAACTACATGGTAACATAATGAGATAAATTAACTGTTCTGAATGAAACGTGTATTTTATTAAGGTGTATTATTTACTTTTTTTACCACGATTGCTTAGAATAATGAAATGTATATAATCAAATAAACTGCAGAGTAAAGAAAAAATAAGTGGGGGTTATTTATAGTATGAGGACAACGCTACCATTTAAAAGAATATTTGGCATTTGATATGCTAACTCTGAATGGTTTGATCGATCAAGAAATTTTAAATTTATTCTCTTATTTTGCAGGGGGG
>JAPMOQ010024920.1:1497384-1581194 GCA_026543055.1 Argiope trifasciata | reverse complement strand
ACACACACACACACACACACACACACACACACACACACACACACACAAGAAATTCTTAGCAAACCTACATTGATTTTAAGAGGATGGTGGCAGCAACTTTATCTTGTAGCACCAGAGCTATAATGCCTCCCCGGATGATTGATCTCTGATTGAGCGAACATCCTGGCAGCCCCTCATACCGGAAACAGAGTATTTCAAGAGTTTTTCTCCTTTTTGTGTGTGATTCCCTAGTTTGCGTGTGAGGAAACCATGTTTACTTAAATAATGTAATTTTTATAGAATTAGTTAATGAAAATTTCTTTTAAATTATTACTTGACTAATTCCTATAATCTGCTTTTAATAGATTGGATTTAACCCTTCACCAGGGAAATGTCATAAAGAAGTGGAATATAACAGATAATAAAGTCTTGAAAATTTGTCCAACCTGAAAGAGAAAATTGAACAACTAAAGTAACTTTTTCTTAAATGACCAATAAAGTTGTAAGCAGAGAAAGTGTTCCGAAAGATGCCATTGCATTTATTGCCTAATCCGAACTCTCCACTCTTGTTTGAAAACAACACTCTCGTTTTCTTTAACAATTCAGTCAACAAGGGATAAAAAATTGAATAATATAATAATCAATACAAATTTTCATCCATCGTATTGATTTCTTAGTCGATAGATTAACAACAATTGGCAGAAAGTAATATATGATTGCTTATTAATTATTCTACCAAATGTATCACAAATTACAGTTTGAATGGACGATAATGAAATTGCATGTTTGACATTCTGCAAACTTAATCGTTGCTCTCCGTATCTTAAATGTAGAAATAATTCCCCTATTTCCATTGTTTACGATGTAATGATTTTAAGATAGGATTTAAATTATTAGTATATTTTATTTTCAATTATCTACATCTCCGTTCTGAAACAGTGAAGATTTTTACTGACGAAACTCTTGAATTTCTAGCCGACAAGTGGGACAACCCTTATCGACAGAGGTCAATTGCCCTCCTACTGTCGCCACCTCTGCCCTCCCTTCCTTATTTTCTTCACTCTGCGATATTCAGAATGCATACTACGGACCCGAAGCGGGAATGGAACTGAAATATAGCAGGATAGATAGTGTGTATGTGGTGGTGGTTATGGAGGTAGAGGACACATGGCTCCCAGGCATAGTTACTCAATCTGTGTTAAATCTATGGTTATCCACAAGTATGGGCTCAACATTTTTAGAGATTTGCATAACGCCGGGATAGTCTGGTTGGTAGGGCGTTGGATTCGTGTCCTTTAGATTACGAGTTCGAACCCGCCCGCTGAAGATTCCCCGTGTGTGGTGGTGACTGACGCACGTATAAATATCTCGTGGTCACAAAGTCCTCCATGACAAGAGTAATACCAGTGGGGATACTGGTTCAGAGGTGATCGTTCGCTGATTCAGACCTTAATTACGATATCTATTGGCTCAAATCCCTGGCCACGTCGCAGCAAGCTTGTAGAATGGCAAGTGCCATAAGGAACAACACACACAACCGAGTTTTGAATCGAGAAATTCAGTGGACAGTCATGAGATTGAGTGTTTGCTGAGCATATGCCTGGTCAGAGCTTTTGTCAGAGTTCAACTGAGTTATATTGAAGCCCAATCCTCTTTACAGTTAAAGGGAAAAAAGAAAGAAACAATCCTAGAATCCTCTCTCAACAGTGGGTCATCAGGCACATTGGTTTATTCGATCTCTAGGAAGGGTCTCTATATCTGAACTGCACTTGGAAAATATCTGAAAAACAACCAATACTGCTTTCCAAACTACTCTGAATAGATATATTACATATTTCCCCAGATGTGAGAGAAAGTTTGTATTTCCTCAAGTAAAGCTTTGTATTATGCTTTTTACCAGTTTTGAGGGAGTATAATAACTAATGTAATAACAATTAGTCTCATTTTTTATGTATAAAAAATTCATTCAGTTAGATAAGCAATTATTTTTGTTAAAAACATTCTTAATCAAAAGTTTAATCTCGATAGGTACAATTTTTGGTATAAGGTTAAATATAAATATCAGAAAAACACAGAGATTTTGTCATTAAATTACTTCTGGGAAACAATACGCAAATAATTTTGCTTTAAATATCTCATTTTTAATAATTATTATGATTAGGTTGATCAAAGCTTAAGAAAAGTTTTTATTTGGCAACTACGCATAAACCAATTTCATTAGATTCACCATATTTCAAAATTAATATGGCCAATCTGATCTATCTTCACATCATATGGACTGATATTTCCATTAGACAAATTTCAGTTATTTGTACGGATATTCAATTTACACGTACCTTCAATGAATTTATATAAAAAAAATTATAATTCCTGCTAATCTTTCTTGAGAGAAATATATTTTATTTAACACAAAAATTCAATACTAACATAAAAAGTTTTGTTGTTCATTTACAGTAAATGATTTTATTTTTAAACTATTTAATTGAGCATATTAATAATTGATATGTGTAAATTTAATACAAACATGATTTACACACATGATTTATGATATGATTTTTCAAATATAAGCATTTTTTATATATTTTACACTCCTGAAACAAGCCAATGTTTTTATGAATCGCTAATAGTAGAAAAGGAACAAGTCACGATTTACAAATATTAACGGAGACACACGTACACATGCAAGCACAGTAAAAGAAAAGATAATTTTTCAATCATTCCTGATTATTCAAAATTTAATTAATTTTTTTTAAGTCCGGGAATTAATAGTTCTAAAATATTTTTGGTTTTGACAGTTCTAAATATATCATTTCCGGTATTAAAATGTTTCATGAACATTTTCGAATAAAAATCATAACCACCATCATTTGAATTTTTTTCTATATTTGGGATATGTCCTCTTTTTGCAGTAAAAGTATGAGCAGTACTCATCCTCGAAAACTGGGAAGAAAAAATTTACTTCTACATAAATAGTCTTTAAATAGTTTGTTTAGTCATATTTTGTATATTCTAGCAATAAAATAATGGATGTGATTATTGGATTCTTCACATGTCGGAACTGCTTCTTGAATTTTCAACCACAGCGAAACAGAAGCCTCTACATTTCCTGAATGTAGGGGAGAAGGGAGAGGATTTGGTTGAATGGAAGAGGTCGTACGATCTAGTCTTGAAGAGCTTTCACCAAGTGGGTTAGAGTGAAGCTCTTTGTGAATGTTTTTGATTGACCGAACTAAATGAATGGACCAACAGAAGGAATGGCTTGACATTCTTCTGAAAGACCCGCTTTAGTTCAGTTATATTAAAAATATGTTGACTTAACGTTTTAAGACAACACTAGGGCTGAACCTCGGAATTTTGAAGACAGCTAACGAAGACGTCTTCAGCTGTCACCTTTTCTTCAAGAGTCCGGGCAACACCAATTAACTACACATGTTCAGATTTAGGATTCATCAGGCCCACATACACCACGAATCTTTTGTAGAATCGGGTTTTGAACCTGGAACTCTTCGATTTTACAGGTGAAAATTTATCATTAGTTCACCGTATGCATTAGTTTATTTGTAAGTCTAGCTCTGATAATATTTAGAGTTTAAAAATGGCATCATTATCCAATGAATTATCAACTTATAATGTGATACTTGGATTATAACTCAGTATACAACACTAAGCATCCAAAAACATGCTTTTAAAAATAACTTTTTTAAAGAACTTGATGAAAGTTTCAAAATAGAAGGCATTTAGCAAAAGAATGAGAGTAGAGATTGGACAACTATTTTTTTTTTTTTTTTTTTTTTTTTGAAATTCAAGTTTCTTTATATCTGTGTTTTTTTCCTTCAAGGAAAATATTTTTTTAACTAAAAATAAAATTATGAACTCCAAAAAAGAAAAAGAAATCTTAAGTGCAATTATGTATGTCACGTTTACATTTCATTGAAAAATAACTATAAAATTTGTAGTATCCATGATCAAAGCAAGGATTTTACCAATTTCTATCCTATTCGTTTTTTATTTTTCCTGTATAAAATATTTATAAACACTCCTGCTATTCGTAATTTGAATAATAATAATAAAAATAACATTTTTTCCGAAGGAGTGAGCCTTACAAAACTTGCATTTAAAACACCAAACATATTAATATTAATCTGTCAGAAATAAAGGGTTTCATTTGAAAAAATCAATATCTGTAGCATTAAATTTTAAATTCACAGTTTTGCTATAAATGCAAAGGCTGTCACTTTCAGAGAGTATAAATTACATTTTTATATTTCAGAGATTTAGTTTTCATATTTTCTTGGAAATGAAATTGTTTGACGTAATTTTTTTGAAACCTATAATTATTTAATATAATGCAATATGGAGTTTTTAACTATAGAGATGTGAATAAAGCGTTGATTTATTTGATTTTTGTTTACTTCAAGATGAAGATGCTGGTAGGATTATTTGAATTTCCTACAGTATCTTCTACAGTTTTAATGGGAAAATTTTTGAAAACAAAATTTTTGATTTTTTTTTATAATTATGCTTCTAGTCTGTAAATAAATTTTAGAATCCATAATTTTATTTCGTATTTATGATTAATATTTTTGCAATAAAAATTATGAACTTTTATTCAATTTCCTTTTTTGGAAAAATCGACTTTTCACTTTTTTATTAAATTTTGTCCATTTGTGTAATATCGACAACAAAACACTATTTTGATAATTTCAGAATTAGAAGTCATTGGATTATTTCAATTAAATTTTTTAAGATGACAAATCTTTTGCGTCTAGTAGTGCTGAGTGCTAAAGTGCTACACGCTAGTCGTGTTAAAAAAATTTGATACTAAGATTAAAAAGCGGAATTTATTTATGTTCAAGAAATCTGCTATTTATGGCCCTAATTGTTAAAAAATAAGTTAGTCAAGCATTGTAGATGATCAAAAAAGCTTCATTGCAACACATCTATAATATAAGGATGTTGCAGAACATTCATTTCTAATATCTTCAGCTGAAAATAGGAAACTGAAAGCGAATAACCACACACACACACACACACACACACACACACACACACACACACACACTCATGTATATACATATATATATATACATATGTGTGTGTGTGTCCTGTTTTTAAGGGGAAAAAATTGCAATCAATGGGTATATGTATTTTCGAAAACATTCCGTATGCCCAAAAAGTAATAAAGAAACATTTAAACAATAGAATGAAAAGTGTTACAATATTGAGTATATATTTTTTGAGTAATATATTTTGAGTTATTTTATACAACATTAATTTAGACAGTTTTCAAATCATTATTTTTCTTATTGTTTTCCCACTAGAATTTTAAAATAATTTTCCGTTTCTTTTCCCTTTTCTGTTTCTTTACACAGTTGTCTGAAATATCAGAATTATCTCAAGATTGCTGTGGAGTGAAATAAAGCCTGCGAGTCTGATGTTAGTGTTAAGTTATTACACTTTGTGAGTCAGATATTGGTATAAATTTATTCAATAATTATTATTTAAGACTTTTAGTGGCAGAGAGGTTCGTATTCACATTTTTAATAAGAATAAACTAATGTAAGTTCACCTACTTTTAGTTATACAAACTATCACTACTTGTGGGATTCATATATCATTAGTGTCGCCATCTTGTAGTTTTAAAATACATTAATTTTATCACTATTAATATTTTTGTGAATTGTTCTGAAAAATGAAATGGGAAAATTTACTGATATACCTCCTTTACAATAATGATTCATATTTCCTTTTTTCCCCCAATAGTAATGATTAAGGTGAATAATTTAATATAAAAGTTAATGATATTGTTCAAAATATATATTTAAGATTCAGACAATTTTTTTAAACATAATTTATCGTTTTCGATATTGGATCGATAACAAGAGATTCCTGGATTCAATATGTGATAAACTTTTACAAAACTTGGCTCTTAGAGATGAAAATTTCGCATTGCATTGTACAATGATATCGGAAATCTGAAGGAAAAATTATATGGGATCCTGGGAGGCGGGGAAACGGTTGAAAAAAAAATTAATTATGTATTTATCGTGGTAAGACACAGTGTTTTCAGTGATTATTAGCTATTGAAAGAGTAAATCGCTTATGCTGAAATTTAAAAAACTCTCTGAAAAATTCTTTAATGTCTTGCATCTTTAAAACTAATTATGTTATCGGTTATGAAATGCTCAAACTTTTAAATGACACTCATATTTTCAGGCCTTAAATGATCTGTTAAAAAACAATATATTTTGTTGTGGAAATATAAATTCTTAAATTGCATTGGAAAACTGAACATTAACATGTTTCACTTTATTATGGTAGTGATCAGAGACTTAATTTGTAATTTTTATGCATTTATAAATCCGAGTTTCATGCGTTTAAATCATGTAAATAATCTCTCATGAATTTATAGATTAAAAAATAGAAACATTTAAAACACAAATAAACGAGCTGGTTCATGACAATTCATTAAAAACAGAGGATATGCTTCGAAATTGTTCGCCAATTCTGATGCAAACAACATTGTGAACTTAAATAATTTCAAACGAGAAGGAATAATTATTGATTGTATTGGTATAAATATGCAATAGAGTTTATTTATGTTATCACTAAACGGTTTTTTTAAATTTTGTTGTTCATATGATTACCAGAAAAATTTTCGTTTGAAAAAGACATTCCGCAGTTGTTTTCGGCTTAAAAAATTTTTCAAAACCAAGAAAGTTTAATGAATAAAAATTAAGTAATCTCTATTATTACTTTACTTAACTTGACCAGAGACGGATTCAGGGAATATGAGATACCAGATGGTAAATTATTTTGAGACTCCTTATAGGAAAAAATTATTGATGAGAAGAAAGAAGCCCAAAATAAATTTGTTTGTGTTTTTAACTTAACTTTTGTGTTAATTTCATATTGTTATTTATTTAATTTGAAGTTAATGCCTATATTCTTATTTACTGCATCTATAATACTTATTTTTCTTCATTATATAAAGGTACTGACAAAGTACACAGGATGGTGGTTTAAACTGATGGTACACAGGGACCTCTGTAGCTTGAACTATCAACCACAAAAACACCAAATTTTGAACGGAGACTATTAACGACATCAGGAAAAAAGAATTCGCGAAAAAAAAAAGTTATAAAAGTTGTTAACAGGGGAAAATGTGGAGCTTTACACTTTAAGACAATTAAAATTTTTCATAAAACACGGAGAAAAATTACAAAGTGCAAAATCTAGGATTAAGCAGTCGACATTAGCTCCAGTATTTTGAATTATAAAAATGAAGATGGGAATCTAAGTCCTCTCACAACTTGAATGAAAATTAAACTCGTAAAAGAAACCCCAACCAAAATAAAACAACTACAGTTAAAATTTTGTAAATAGTCCACAAAAAACCTAAAAAGATAAAAAGTGGAAAGCAGAATTGAGGATTATTGTGGCGCATATGTATTGCCCAAAATACTTTGTTTTTAAAAATTTATATTAAAATAACATTATTATGTTAAAGCAAGTTATGTTAAAATATAACAATTTATGTTAAAATATAACAATATTATGATAAAATAACATTTCAACACATCTTCAAACATGTTTATTTTCTCGTATACTGCAAGAAATCCCGGTAACAATTAAAAAAATCCTCTCTTCTTTTTTTTAACATTTTAGACCTTTTCCTTTAGAAAAGCAAATATCTGTGAAAACTAAAAGCTGTTTTTTAAAAACCTAATTTTTAATGAAAATTATCTATCTGCCTGCCCATATGAGTATAAAAATTTAATTAAGCTTTGAACTAAATTACTGAATCATGTTAAAGGATTTTATCTGCAAAAATTTTCATCGGAGAAATTTTTTTCCGATTCAACTAAAATATGTCCTATACAGGAGGGAATATCAAGTGAAGTATTTAGATCATTATCAGTTTTTTTTTTTTGGTAAAATTTAACAGATTTGTAAATAAAAAAGAAGGCAGAGGGGGGAGTTGTCAAAAAAGATTATAAATAATTTTGCTATTTGAATTTTTGGAGTGAAAAAAAAACATATTCTAATAATGTTATTTCACAATTCCCGATACTTTTTGTATGGTCATTATACAGAAGAAAGTGAAATCAATACTGTTTCGTAATGTTTAATAAGCACTTGATGATAACATTGAATTTTAAACTAAATCTTTGTTTTGAGCTAGATTAAATAAATCAAAATAACCCCAATAAAGTCTTGAAGTTTCAGTCTTATTCTGATGGCGCTTTAACTCGCATTGAAAAAACAACGTATCGTTTTATAGGATTCAAACAATGTTTCATACAGTAAAAATAATACAATGTTGCCATTCAAAGAATAAACTATGAATAATAAAATTAAATAATAATTATAATTAATTATATCAACTTCAGTGATTAACAAATACATTTTACGTAATTCCAAGTAGCAAGCATTAATTTTAAATATGTTTCTATCGATAGTTGTCATAAGAGTAACTTGTTTTCAAAATTTAACATTCAGAAATTATTTAAAAAAATTATCAAGAATTTTTAGAATAAAACTTGTTCTCTGTACAGATAGAAACATATAAACACTTTTCTGGAAGATCAGTTTTCCATAAAAAAATAATGCTACGATATTTTTCTATTTAGTTTACATAGCAATACATATTAAATGCACATTTAAATGAAATTGCTCAAAACTTTTCTTGAAATAAAAAATAAATTAATAATGCCCACACACATTTACAGAGTAGCTCTTAAAAGTGGGGGAAGTATTTGTTTCCTTAACTTTGCAATCAGATAAATACTTCCTTAACTTTTGTAAAGATACGCAGGAAATAAAATATCCAAATATGTGAAAATACTTTGACTCTTATAAAGAGAGATAAGAAAAAAATTAGAAAAATAAAATTTTTATATTGTCTCCAAAGTAAAAAAGCACCAATTAGTAAATCCTCCCTTACATCTCTCTATACATAAACAGCATTTCATGCTTCGATCTGTACAATGAGTTGAAATGAATATGTAAAATTTGTTGAATAAAAAGAGAAATTTATTTACTTAAACCATTTTTCCATGCTTCTAACCGATGTCTCAACTAGACTTTCGTCTTGACTTACAAGGATAATATACATATTACGGAGGATAATTTTAAGGGCTGAATTAAATAATAACTAAGCTCTTATTAACTTATATGAAATTGAAAAATGGTCAGATACATGAATAAAAAATATATATTACATTTTTACAAATTGCCATTGATGATGAAACTCTAACACAAAGAATTTATTTTTATCGTTCCAAATGTGATAATTTGGAAAATAAAAATTTCTATTTCGCTTAAAATAATAGTCGGCTATCCAAATTGCAGAATTCTCAGAATCTAAGATACGATTTTACTTGAGGAATAGCCCAATTACAAAATTCTTGTCAATATTGTGTAGGTGTAAACTGTATAGATGCTAGTTATTATCATTCAAATATTCTTTATCGGTTTTAGAATGTTGAATTCTGAACTATTTGCTTACTTGCATGAGGGCCACCATCACAGGAAAAGAATAATCATTCCACTTTTACATAACATGAGCATTGTCCAGTGCATATGCCTTAATAAATCACTGCAATGAAGAGTGAGGCATAACTGATTCTCTCTCTCTCTCTCTCTCCACACACACACACACGCACACACACACACGCACACACACACACGCACACACACATATATATATATATATATATATTTATGTTTATATATAAATTAAAAAGGAAAGAAGAAATGTTTAGTGATCTTGATTTCAAAACAAGTGAAAAATTTTAGAAATTTTAAGTTTTCAAGCAGTTTCGTACGTTTATATTCTTATAAAAATCATAGTACTCAGTAAAAGAATTTCACTTCCCATTTTTTATGCAAATTCTTGAAATAATACAAGACAAAACTAAGAAATAGAAGTTAAGAAATGAGCGATATTTAACATTACACCTGCCAATTCTAGATGGCAGCACGTGCTAAGAAATGTTTCTTTTGCTTCTGCTCATGCGATCAAAAATCATCATATTGAATCCAAGACAGTTTTCAGTCAAAGTATTCGTTATTCTCTCAATATTACAAGATATACAATATTGTCACGATGTACAATATTAGTGGGGGATTCAAAATTTCAAGCAACATCGGGGAATTATCGCATGATATGATGTTAATTGCATAAAAATTTGTGATATAATCAGTGGGGTATAATTCTTTAATTTTTTTTTATTTCACCTGAATGAAACCTATTACATGAGCACAGTTTATTTATTAAAAACTGAAAAGTTTGATTTTCTTCCATAAACTTAACATTAGAATTAAACACGATTATGGTGGAACTTAAGAGGATTAAACATAAATATAAAAGTACAGTTAAAATCTAACCATAATACCAAAGTTCTTCTTAGGAGAAATTTTCTAAATCGAAATTTTTTTTGCAAGGATTCCATTAAAAAAGTATGAAATCAAAAGCTTTCTACAAAGATTGTTAATTTCCGTCATAATACAGAAAGTGAATTTTGTCAGATTGAAATGATAGTCACAGAAATAAATAACGACAATTTATTTTATTAAAAATCAATTAAAAAAACCCTTTCAAATTCCATTCATGTTTACACGACAGAATTTATGCGGCATATATATGGAAGATAATCCAAACATAAGTTGTTTATCAAAGTAATTTCTATGGTTCTGTGATTTGAATTATTAATTAGTAGCTACAGCATCTTTACTAGGATTTTTAATTTTAAAAACCGAAACAAAAACAGCCGTAATTCTGTAAATTCATCTCTGTTCAGATAAATGTATATGAAATGCCTTCATAGACTTTACAATAGAGGCATGAAAAAGGATTTCATACCTAGCTGGTATGTGGGTATAGAATCAGGATTATTAACTTTACCTATTTATGATCATAACGCAATATGTATCTGAGTATATATATCTATTTCTATTTTTTTGCAATTATAAATCATTGATTTTATCGTAGTGAAGTATTTTTCTTTATATTAAACCAAAATAACAAAAAAAGTTGCAACAATACGTAGAAAATGGCATTTTTTTTTCCTTTTTCGTGTTAACAAACTAATTTTGATAAATAAATAATTTTTTAAATTGTTATATTAAGAAATTGCTCTCTTTTCAGTATGTGTATTATTTTTAAATAGGATTTTAGATGCTATTATTTTAATAATTGTAGACATTGTAATCAATCCACATGAAATATTAATAATCAATATATATAATCGTCTGTCATCATCTGTAACGATAGGTGGAGTTGAAAATACTCCCACCCTTTCGGTCTCTGTCCTTATCACGGGCAAATTCCACCTGCCATTTGGGTGTCTAGCAAATAAGATAAATTTTTTTTAAGTGTTTAAATTGACCGATTTGTTGCTGTGCGAATGAAACTAAGGATGACAAAAAAAAATAGTTATGAGCATGTAAACTTCATGTTTATCTATATTTTTCTGCTGTATTTCAGCAAAGGTTAATGAGATGAAGTCTACACTTTTTTTTTTTTTTTTTTTTTTTGCTTTATTTTTCATTTGACAGTGCATACCAGTCTAGTTGGAATTTTCTACAACAATGAAATATTAAAAGGATAACAGTTAGTCTAGATGCATTTCTTGTTCGTAATAATAATCAGTTTTTGATCAATAAATAATAATTAGCGAAAACTTGATTCTTTAAACACTATTTTGCTTTTGAAAAAAAAACACCGGAAGTAAAGGACCAAATCAGCATTTTCCCCCAATTATATTGCACAATCATCATTGCTAAGTTAAACATGCTGTCAGCTGCCTAACTATTAATTTTTGCTCAGAATTTTTGGACGCACAGAATTTTCTGTATCTGGGTGATTCAGCAGACAGAAAAAGAATGATTTTTATTCGTATTTGTTAAGCCCAAAATATAGTGAATCATTTTATGTATATATATATATATATATATATAACAGCTATTTAAAACAAATTATTTAAACAATGTTTTTTTTAATTTTTTTTTATTGGAAATAACTTTCTGACATTTTGTTTTCTGTTTCATCTAAGCAACTTTTCTCTCAGACTTAGAAAACAAGAATGAAATGACGACAATGATGTCCCTTAGAACCGTTCTCATATCCCTCAGCGTTGCAGTCATTGCAGTCCTCTTCTCTCTTTTCTATACTTTCAATAATGAGGAAAGAAAAAAACTAATTGGCATTTGTTACTAACATTTAAGCTATTGTGATAGTACATTAAGTATGCATATAAGTTCATTGAACAATAATGACTGTTAATTTAATACTTAACTTTTAATTAATGCAGTATTTATCGCATGCATCTTTTAATCACTTCTTTATATCAAGTCTGGTGTGACGTACGTTGCTTGAATTGTGGCTTATCGGTTAACCTAAGGACCCTTTTTACAATGACAGGTAGAGCAATAGCAGATATCTGTGACAAAATACAGAAAACCTCATGGCAGATTGCGTTTAATCAACTGCTCTGTGCTCTTTGGTGTTTACGATCCATATTTATATAACATTAAAAAACGTATACCCTTTACAATATATATTTTTTAAATTTCAGTTTTTCCAATGTTTTTTTTTATTTTGCAATGGTTAACACAAAATACTTCAAATCTTACATATACTTAAAGGTTTTTGAAATTTATTTTTTATATTAACAGAATGAATATTTTTTAATGAAACTAATTATGCTTTTCTTCCTCTTTCTTTGTACGAATTTTCTGTCTCTTTCTTTCAGTATTTCAAGAACTCCCGTGTAAATGCCATGCTGACAGTTTAATTTGGGGATGATTGGAGTCTATATATAGGCAGATTTAAAAATGTTTTTACTATTTCTTGTCTGTAATTTTAAAAAGTAGTTTTCTTTTCTTTCCCATGTTTTGTTCAATAAAAGTATAAATATTAAAATGTTTATTAAATGCTCACAAAATTTGGTTGAAGGGGCCTGAAAATTCCTTTTTAAAAAACCCGAGTAAAACATTTAGAAAGTGTTGTTAGAATATCTGTATACATTTAGAAATCACTCTCAATCACATCTACAGTATCTGTTGCTACATATTTTAGGTATTATTCTTGAATTCTATAAGTTTAGTGAAGAATGGTTGCATGCATCAAACAGAAGGTTCGATTATCAGCAAAGAGACTGGAAAGCGTAACAATTTTCAGAGTTTATTCAACCCTTCACCCACTGTAAGTTACATTAGCAATTATCATTTTTTTAATGGTATTTAGATGGCTTAGAAAGGTAAATAGCTATGTAAAATTATATAATATACTTCGGTTTTTAATATCTTTTTCCTTTTTTACTAATTTTTTTGCGTTGTAAATGAAATTATTTGAAAATATTATAAACTGCACGTTTCCAGAAATGGAAATAAATTCCTGTGTTTTTGGATGCGATTTCATCAAAATAGAAATCAGGCAAAAAACGGAGAAAGAGATATTTTCTTGTAAACCGAATATTTGATTCAAAAACGATCATTTTAAGTCAAAACAAAATGGCACGATTCAAAGCAAAAATAACTATCACTATTAGAAAAATTCTTCCTGAAAAATATTCTTATTCATTGAACAGTTTTTCGTCCAAAGATAATAGTTGCTGCTTTTGGAAACGAATGCGTGTGTGAGATCAATATTTAGAAGAATTTGAAACTATGTCATATAACACGATATTTACCCGAATTTCGAAGTGGATCATAATCATTCCTGTTTAAATGCATTAATGGCTTACGTTTTCTATGCGATAAATGCTTTTATTTATTCCAGTTTCTATTTGCGTATTAAATGTTTATGAAATATGTAAATTCTAATTAAAACAAGATATGTTGGTTCTTCTATCACTACAGTGTAAAAATACATTGAAGGAAGTCCATTTACATCTATAGCTTTGAAAATTATTGATTGGTGCAAAGAGTACTGTAGTAAGCAGAAAAAAAAACCCATCTGAAATTAAGTTTTTTTATGTATTCTCAATTGAATACAACTAGAAGGTTGCAACAAATGAATTCGAAAAATGATTGGTTTTAATGCTTGTATGATTGACGTAAAAGAACCTGTGCTAATTCGAATTTCGAATTTATTCCTCTTTGTTTCTTGGTGATTGAAAAGTAAGATTGATTCTTTTGCTGATCCAAATGATTTTATATTAATCATAATATAAATTAACAATATCTTTATAATGTAATGTAATTTTTTACCTTATATTTTCTTTTATAATTAATTTTATATAAGAAAAATCATGATTTTTATTCATATATTTAAATTCATTTAATATTTTCTTGAATTTTAATCTTAATTGTCCAAGATCATACAAATTATTAGGTGGAGCCTGAAAGAGTTATATTAAAAATTTTTGGATTTGAGATGCATTTAGTTAATTTTATTTAAATTATTTACTAGATTATTTATTGTTATGTTTAGCTGGTTAATAAATATGTGCAGTACAAGAATTCAACACTTTTTGTGAAATAGAATTTAAAACCTATTTTTGAATTTTCACAATTAGTTTTTTAAATACACTGATGGAAAAAAAATCCCAACACCAAGAAAAAATTATTGTACAGTAATGAAATTTTAGGAATACATTTGTCTAGGTAACATATTTAATTGATTAAAGTTTCAAGATCACAGGTAGAGCAATTGGCAAGAAGAGCCATTTCAAATGTGAAATGTTGGTACATTAGTAACCGGTGTAACGGCCAGAATTTTGAATGCATTGTGTTGTACAGGTGTCGGATATCAGTTTGTGGGATGGATTTTCATGCCTGTTGCACTTGGATGGTCAATGCAGGGACGGTTAATGCTGGTTGTGGTTGACGCTGGAGTTGTCGTCCAATGATGTCCCATACGTGCTCGATTGGAGAAAGATCTGATGATCTAGCAGGCCAAGGCAACATGTCGACACTCTGTAGAGCATGTTGGGTTACAACAGCGGTATGAGAGCGAGCGTTATCCGGTTGGAAAACACCCCCTTGAATGCTGTTCATGAATGGCAGCACAGCAGGTTGTATCACTAGACTGACATACAAATTTGCAGTCAGGGTGCGTGGGATAACCACGAGAGTGCTCCTGCTGTCATACGAAATTGCTCCCCAAACCATAACTCCAGGAGTAGGCCCTGTGTGCCTAGGCCGCAGACAGGTCGCTAGCAGGCGTTCACCTGGCCTCCTTCTAACCAACAAACGGCTATTACTGCGACCAAGGCAGATCCGACTTTCATCAGAAAACACAACATATCTCCACTCCGTCCTCCAATGAGCTCTAGCTTGACACCACTCACGCCGCAAACGGCAGTGGTTTGGAGTCAGTGGAATGCACTGTACAGGGCGTCTGGCTCGGAGCTGTCCTTGAAGTAACCGATTTGTAACAGTTCGTTGTGTCACTGTGGTGCCAACTGCAGCTCGAATTTCAGCTGCAGACGCAGTACGATTAATCACAGCCGTACGCCGAATACGACGGTCTTCCCTCTCAGTAGTACCACGTGGCCGCCCGGAACCTAGTCTTCTTGAGGCAGTACCTTCCCTTGACCACTGCCGCCAATACTCATGCACAGTGAATACATTCCTGCCAAGTCTTACAGCAATATCGCAGAAAGAAAACCCACCTTCTCGTAGCCCTACAACATGATCTCGTTCAAACTCAGTGAGCTGTTGATAATGGCTTCTTCGTCTTCTCAGAGGCATCCTTGACTAACATTAACACACTACGTCAAATCTCAACTGTAAATAACGATCACGAACCTTCAGCGTTTATTTAAAGCAAACCTCATTTGCATGTTCATAGTGTCGCTACTAGCGCCACACTTACGCGCGTAGCTCGAAATTTGAATCGTCGTCATCTTTCAGATGTGTAAACACGCCTACCGAATTTCGTTTATCTAGCACAGCTCCTTCCTAGTGTTGGGATTTTTTTTCCATCAGTGTATTTCACAATCATCTAGTATTAAAAAAAACTCTATTAGATAAAGTATTTCGAGTAACGAACAAAAGTTCAGCAGTAACGAGTGTGTGTGTGCGTGTATGTTCAGAAAATTAGCATTAAATGTAAATGGTGTAATCACTCTATAAGCTGTTAATGGCAGCACATGTTTTCTGCCTGTAGTACTTAACGAAAAGCTCGATTTTTTCTATGAATCACATAAACTGACTTCATCCAGCTATAAACTTAAAGCTGTTGTAATTTTCAGAATAAGTGAATTATAAATTAATATATTTTACTAACATAAGTAATTTTAAGAGAATATCATTATAAATAAAGGGATTTTACTGAAATAAAGATCAAATGTTCTGATGAAATAATTTTTCAAATAGCAATTCATTCTCCTGAAATGATTGTGCGGTTGTGTAAAATGCTCAATATTAATCTTCGTTGCGTTACCTAGAAAATTATGCGCACTGATAGAAGAAATGTTTGAAGCGCGTATTGAAAGAAGAAATGTTTCTCAATTAAATCTCTCACAGTATCAATTCAACAAGTCTCAATTAAGCGAAAATTTATATAAGCAACTTTTAAGGTAAGTTGATGAGATTTGAAATCCGATTTGTTGTATGCAGAATATTGGTATCAGCTGACATTCTTTTATCTTGTGTTGCCAATACAAATAGCAAAGCTTTCCCAATTTACATAACCTTCAATACTGGTCTAAATAAGTTTTCATCGCCAGTTCCGATTAGAAGTCGAACTTCGTTCATCATTAATACAACAGAGGATAAGGTATCGATCGAAACGTAAACTGTCGTTCCGTTTGTTATTGATAATATAGAGGGAATGATTATTCGTGGCTGGTTCCGGTAATGTAGGTTAAAGGTTGAATAAAATATTCTTATCTAATGTGATAAAGTATTCTCAAATCTGATAATATTTATAGTGCATTCCTTAAAATTAATTTCATTTTCCCCCAAAATTGGCTCTCTTCATAAACGTACTCAACGACAGAAGCAATCAAATATTTGTTATGCTTAGTTTTAGAAAGAAGGCACTGAGGATAAGGTTTCCTAGTCTTAATCACTGGAGGATACTTTTTTTTTCTCATAAGCGTGTTAAGATAAGCATCCATCAATGCTTGGCATAAGGTCGTGATATTCGTTTATAATTAAAAACGATACATGATCTAATATGTATTCCTTTATCAGAAGTGGAACGCATATTTTATGATCTTGAAAGAATAAGTTTATTATAAAAAATAATCAAAATTTATTGGCAATTTAGGAACATGTTTTCATAACTTTTAATTGAGAAAAGGATAATAGTAAAACCCTTATGAAAATGAGCTAAGTTTTATATTAATACAGATGAAATTTATAAATTATATATCTATGATTGAAAAACACAGAAAAATAAATAAATTGTACATGAAATATTTTAATTTTTGATTACTTTTAATTTAATTATTAATTAAATCAAATTTATTTGTATTTAATAATTAGTTAAATTAATTAATTAAATTAATTAATTAATTATTAATTAATTAAATTACTTATTAATTTGATTTATTTATATATTTAATTAATAGTTTTAGAATTCAAAGAAATGGTTTATATTTCTATTTGGTGATCTAGCATTTATTGTATCCATTGCCCTCTATCTGCTACCGTTTCGCCATATTTACGGGATATTTAAACTCATTTTATGCATGTTAATAAAGTACTGAAATGAACTGTTAGTTGCTCTTATTTTAAAATGGAGCATTAGCTATTGGAAAGGATATTTAATTTGGAGGAAAAGGACTAATTGGCCTGTATTCGATATTAGATTAGAAGCACTATCTGAATTGGTAATTGCACATTTTAAACTCGAAACATTTAACATCATTGACCATATATTATTTTATGAAACAAAGTTGTTAAGGAAACCTCTAAAAATATTAAATAGAATAATTAAAATTGTTTTATAATGAATATAATAAACAGTAACGATTAAAGATTTGTTGTTGGACCTAATCAATTGCAGGGGCAATCCAATGATTAAATATAAGTGAATTAGAGTAATAATGGCTTAGAACTTTAAAATAAAATAATTTTTTTGGACAAAGAGGCACTATACCGTTATTAAGATACTGAGAAAGATGACGTTGAAATTTTATGGAATCTCGAACAAACTACAAATAATTTTTTTTCAGCTAAAAATGTTTGGGAGATATGATTCATTTTTTTCAGTTTTAATTCTCTTCTAAATTATGTTGAAATAGTTTGAAAATAATTATACATAGTGCATATATTTATATATATATTTAATATTTTGCCATTTTACCTTGCTATAAATTTTGAGCTAATTGTGAAAAATTTTGAAATTTCAACACACATGAGGTTACTGGTTGATTTTCTAAGCTTTGAAATATATTGAATCATTTGATCGAATCAGTATTAAAAAATCATGTAATAATCGTATTTGCACATCTTGTTTAACCTGTTAACTGGGAATAATATATTTCAATGCAAAATGAATTGAATATGAGTTTATTATCCGTTAACAAGCTAATATTTACTTGAGCATTCTAAGGTGCTGCAATATAAACTACGATATGCAGATAATTTTAGGGATGATACATGTTGAAGTAGCATTAAACACGTATCAAAATTATATGAATTGGCCTGAATGCTAGTTGACAATTCATTCACTTGCACGTATTTTGAAAGAGTTTCTTTTCACTGCTATGATATTTCTTCTCAGAATCGAATTTTTTTTCTCAAAAAGAATTCCACAGAAAATTAAATTTAAAATGTTGTTTACGATAAGATTAGTTTTTCCAAAGCTTTGGAAGTGATTTTGAAATAATGAAACGAAATCACGTGTCTTCCTTTATTACACGATGCGCATCCACAAAAAATCAAATTCATCTCCTGATCAAATGATTGTACTCTCATTCACGTGAGTTCATTTCACGTTTGAAGTTATTCAGAAATTGTTTTATTTTGTAAAGCTCTACAATGCGTTCTTTATCAGTCAATGCCAAGAACAGCTTTTGAAATCGCAGCAGTGGCTATAATAATAATAAAAAAATTGCTAGCTACATATAACATTAATATTTAGAGTTATATCATAAAAGCGTAGATGGAAGTTCATGACCTTCTTTTTCCAGAAAATAATATCTTTCGTGTCTTTCAGGCTCTATTGAAATGAAGTTTCTAGAACATTCTGATTATTTAGGTTATCAAAAAGTAATTGCTTCTATAAAGTGGATTTATTTAGATTTCTATTACGGGTCAATTTTGTTTGAATTAACCTTCAAATTAAATCTTAGTTTACTCCAAGATTCTATGTATCAAATTATATTTCAATTATTTATTTATTTCTTTTTTTATCTTGAAAATCATAAATCATAATTTTTATTTTGTAATTATTTACAACATTTATCCTTGAGGAAGGAAATAGAATTTTTTAAAAACAATTTTTAACCCTTTCGCATGCTTGGACGATCATGACTCACGCATCAAATTACTGAATTTTTAATTTTAATACTAGATTTACTAAGGAGTCATTTTGTCCCCTCTGAGAAAAGTTTCCGTGAATTTGCTTCAAGTAAATTATTGCTGTATTTTATGAGAATATTTTAATTAGTTGCGACTTACATTTAAAAGGCATATAATCCCAAATATTATCTTTTACTTTTTTCAGTTTCGGAGGAATGTATACGGTATATTTATTTTTACAAAAGGATCGTTTTGATTATTTGGATGAATATTGTTGAGAATACCTACATTTGCATTTAAATATGTAATGACTTGATAGGGACATAGATATAGGACACGTTCATTTATGGAAAAAAATTATGCGTTTGTAAAATTCGTATACATAAGAGGCAAGAAGAGGAAGCTGAAAGTCAGTTAGATAGAAACTGTTATAGTATGTCTATAAGAAGATGCGTGAGTCAATGTTTTGGTAGAAGATGATGTAGAAGAATAGATGATCTTGAAGACCAAAATTAAAAAATAAACACTTTCTTTTAGTAAAAAAATACAGAGGAACTGTTTTTTCAACATATCGCACCTTAACAAAAATATTGAAAATATAAAATTTCTTTAGCTTCTTAATAAATAGGTCAATTTGTGGTTGTGGAGTTGGTGGAATTGAGCCAATACGGAGGTTAAATTCCGCCAAGGATCGAACCTGCAATGTTTGGGTAACTATCCATTCGACAAAAGCGTATGCTCCTGTCTAGCGGCTGTTACTGGATTATTAAGATGTCACCACAATAGTCCCCTACCAGTGAGTCTGTAGAGACGAATGATTTTTTATAGCGCCATGTGTGCGAGTGAAGAGAGTTGCTGCTGCGTCAAATGAGTCTGACGACTTTGTGTTGGTTGCGTTTGCCACAACAGCTGTTTAAACGCTCATAGTCCGAAGTCACCAAAGTGGCGATGAAGTTGGCGGTATCGTAAACACTCTCTCACGTCAGGGTCATCAACTTGTCTTGCTGGCAGATTTGCTCTGACTCCAGATCAGAAGGTTGTGTGTTCAAATCACGTCCAAGTCATCAATATGGCGTTGGCGGAATCGTGCCAATATGGAAGTTGAATTCCGCCAAGAATCAATCCTGCGATGTTTGGGTTTGAAGTCCAGTAACTTATCCGTTCGATAAAAGCGTATGCTTACGACTAGAGGCTGTTACTGGCTTATTAAGATGTCACAACAAATTTATATTTTTTCTATTTGAATATCGGAAAGGGTCAAAATGATCCTTTTGGTAAAATAAAGCATATGCCAATTCAATATCATCTAGTGTTAAATGTGTTATAAAAAGAAAGTATTAAGACGTTTAAAATGCAAGAATCAATTAAAACCACTTTAATAACCCAAATGCTGTTAATTTATTATAGAAATTAAAATAATTATAAATGTCCCTAAATGAGATGTGCCTTCTAATTAGAAAGTTAGGTAAATTCGTATACCAAAAGGTTAGTTGATAATTTAAAATGTTGAATTTCATAACTAAACTTGCTGTTGCCCAAGGAACCTATTCTCTGAAGGAATTATACGTATGAACTTTCACATTTAGACTTGTTATATGTTACATGTTAAAGACAATTTTGATAAATTTAATCTTTAATTCGGTATAATTATCTATAGAAAAAACAATTATTTTTATAATAGTTATTTTAATTTTATTTACTTTAATCATAAATATTTAAGATGGGAATTACTTTGAATTTCATAATTTTATCCGAATGATATTTCTTATACCATGAGGGCAAATTCAAACACAAAAATGATGTAAAAATAAAACATATAAAACATAAAATATTTGTTCTATTTTAAAACAATGTTCACATATATTGAAACAATACACATAAAATTATAGCTATAAAATTATTTTTTAAATTTTATTTTCCTTCACCAAATTTACCAAAACATAAAAAATAGCTCTGTCTAAAGCTTAAACACGGAAGACACTTTTTAAAAGGTCGAATCAAAATATAAAACCGACATTATTGCTCTTTTAGATTAATTAAATTTTTCATAGCCAAAACTAAAATTTATATTATTTCTAACTTTAATTTACACAAATATCTTCAATGGCTGATTTCTTTTCTTCAATTAAAGAGCATTTCTTTAAATTTTATAAATTGAAAGTGGCACTCAGAACGAGACTTTAGGGTAATCAGTTTAAATTATCACCCTGTTGAACATAAACAGCTATAAAATTCATTTCAAAACAAGAGTGATAGTTCACAAAAAATGCGAATTCGTTAAGTTTTGTTTTAAACTTATTGTTGTGCATATAATTTTGGCACAAATCGTTCATAAATATTTATAGAAATATATTTACTCAAAAGAATTTAAAGATTCGTTGAATAAAATATACATTGTTTAATTTTTTCTAAATAGGAAAATTACTTTGGGATATAAGTAATCATTATTTTCTATAAAGCAATCGAGGATATATAAAGCTCCGAAGGAGAATTATTTTAACATTACATATTTGAATATTCTAAAGTTTGATTTATAAAATTTCAGGGTTATTTAACGTTAGTGATTATATAATCAATATACACTTTCATTTTTTTTTTGCTTCATTTTCTTTTAAAGAAGGATAAAGTATTTTATCTTTCTCCTTATTGTAATAAATTAAAATTTAGTCATATCTCCCATAACGAGTAAAGAAAGGGAGGGAAAATGATTAATTTAACGAGCTCTGTTTCGAAAAACAAGCAGCGGGGAATCCAACATGCAGTCACTTGTTGGCTAGACCCGTAGCTCGGATATCAGCCTGTGTTGAGTGCTTGTTTTAAGAAAACCTTTATAGTTGTATAAATAAGCTTTGGGGCATGTGGAGCATCTGCTTATATTTGCATGAAAAAGCTTTGGGTAGATATCATTGTCTAAGGGGGCCCTGAGGGGTTTGAGCAAAGGCCTGTAGAGCTTTAATCTGCTTAAAGCGGCGGTTACACGACCTGCACCCGTCTGCAGACGATGATGCGTTCCCCCTTCGACCCCTCTTGCGGTTTTCTGGGCGCTTTTGATGCCTGGGCAGTTTACAGACAAATTGTCGGTAGAGTCGACATGCATCAAAGAAAACCAGAAAACCACAAGAGAGGTCGAAGGGGGAGCACTTGACTAGTCTGACAGATGAACAGGTCGTGTAACCATGGCTTAACCGTGTCTCTAGTCAAGATTATGAAACTAGAGGCGGATAGCAATGACCTTGATGAGCCGATGGAAGAACGTAGTTAAAATTATTGAAGAAAGTAGAGTTGCATTTTATGGAAGAACATAGTTAAAGTTAGGAAGCCGTTGGAAGAACATCGTTAAAACTACTGAAAAACAGTTGCTGCATTTTAGGTTATAGCAAATGGAAGCCGATGGAAGAGCATAGTTTGAACAATTGAAGAACTCCATCTGCATTTTAAATCATAGCAAAAAGTTGGGAGATTTGGTCCTGAGAGAAGGAAGTAATAACCTCAGCAGAGCAACAACCCTTCAGCGAGATAAAAAAGATGCTGAAAGCATGGGATACTATCTCATCATTCATTGAGTAGAATCACCTTAATCAAACAGAAGCTTTGCAAGCTGCAAATTTATTTCTAGATAATGTTGTAACTCATTTTCGACAAATTATTAAGCTCGGCCAAAGAGAGATCTCTTTGGCTGAGCTTGTGAAAAAAAAAGTATGCATTATAAACAATAAATTATATTATTATGTTAGTTTAAGTACTCTTTTTTTCGGAATAAAACGCATTGCCCTGTTTTATTTGAATTCGTATAGAAGAAATGACATTGTTTAACGAGTGTTTCTTATTACGAGTAAGATTCTGGAACGAATTATGCTTCAGAAGCGAGATTCCACTGTAAGAGAAGAGTTTTTTTTTTTTTTTTTTCACAAGTGCGAACTCATGTAAGGAACACAATTCTACTAAATGCTTTTAAGCAGGAGATTCAAACCTACTAATAATTATTCAAGGGATTTAATTATAAAGTAAAGATAAGAAGTCATTTCATTCTTATTAGGTATTCATTATATGTTCAAAACAAGTAAACAAAATTTCAATAATCAACTTGTTTCTTCCATCATATGAAGTTGATTAACAGAAAAAAAATGAGTATGCGAAATAAAAGTACATAAATTCAAAAGTTTCAGTCATTTTTAAATCGCTAATATTATATTCTAATGGAATTAGAATCTTAAGTATATATAAATTCTTAAAAAGTAGTTACTCTTTTTCAGTTTTTAAGAATTCATGTTTGTTGAATTAAGCATAAATGCAAAATTCATTCATTCATTTCGGGAGAAAAAAAATATTGTATCTTACAATTTAAATGTATTTTTCTCGTGATTGTATTTCAAAATTTTTTTCATTAGTTTGGGATGCATTATTGATATTTAATTGTCGTTACTCCATGTATAGCAGTGACATATTTACCCCGTTTTCCAGCAATAAATTTCTTCCATAATTTGTAATACTTTGCAAAATAAAAAAATGAAAATAAAAAGTTCTTTTTGCTGCTGAGATCATAACAGGACAATGAAATAATAGTAATTAGTAGAGTTAACAAAATAATTAAAGCGTTAGGATATTGAAAAGCGTTTTTAAATGGATCTTTTGTTTATGACACTGATATTTTGATAATAGAAGAGAATATGAATAATTTGGTAATAGAAGAGAATTTGAAGAGAATATGTCAGAAATGATGAGAAATACTGTATATTGCTACTTTTAAATAATTACCACAAATTATATTTTTACTGCTTTTTAGAAATTTTGTTTCCTTCTATATCTTGGAATATTGCTTATAAACTAACGTAATCAGATAACATCTTCTGACTTACCTTATAATGATTAAATTCAACTTCAAATTTTTTTCTAGAAAAATTGAGAAATGAAAATTTTTTGAAACAGAAATAACTAAATATTTTGACTTTTGAGAAAGATATATTTAAAACTTTCAAAAATATTCATTTAGCAAAAACTAGTAGTTCAATTTAGTATGAAATAGAGCGACCCCTTCAAGCAAGACAAAAATAAAAAAATGCTGCATTGAAAAAAAAACTCTTTTTTCCATACTAATTCTCTTTAGTGTTTGGGTGGGTGAGAATAACTTTTATTTATTTCCAAAAATTACAAACTGATCATTTGCCGTCAAATCAAATTGATTTATTGAAACTGCCGCTTCTTCAGGGGGTTTCATTTTTAATTCAATAGTTCTTCATCTTTAATTCATTAATCCTACAGATATAGCAGCCTTCATAATGTCAATTTTTGAATTAAAATAAACAAATTTGTTGAAAAATCATCATAATCACCCATACTTACTAAAGACCACTAAAATTGTGATACTATTTAAAAAAGTAAGCTCATCATTCATTCTATAGATTGAAGTGATAATTTCTGGGAATGCATTAGCTGGAAAAGAATGTGAGTAATTTTGCGATAATCTAAATCTGTTGCTATTTAAAAAATTATAATTTGATACTTTAATTATAATTTGATATTTTAATTTTCAAATTATAATTTAAAGCCTTTTAGCCCTATGATCCTGGTGCGTGTCTTTTGCATTTTGACATCAATCTATCTCGTCCATGTCCTAGCTGGTTTTCTTAAAGGAGGCAACCCTTATTTCTGAACAGACGAAATATTTATTTATTTATTTAATAAATGAATCCATTTTTAATGCTGACCTTGAATAGTCATGTTTCTATTTAAGATCACTTTAGTCAGAATTGTTATTGTAACTATATGACTTTTTATTTTCTTGCATTAAAGTCTGATTCAGTTAGTAATTTCCACACACTGCCCTTCCTTAGGGTAAAAAATTTATCAAACTCATGCCAAGGAAAAATATTTTCGCAGTTTCTGTTTATACATAAAAAACAATGCAACGATGGAAAAGATAGAGTAAATATACCGTAATTATCCCTAAGCAAAAAGGAAATTTAATAACAATACCTCGAAAGATATTAATGAATTTGTTTCAAACAAGCATGTATTTCTCCATAACATTTTAATAGAACTTAATAGTTGGGACTATGGTTCGGAAACCTAATAATAAAATAATCTAGATTGAATAAAATCATCAGATAAATTGAACAACTTTATTTTTGAGGACTCTTGCACTTTCCTGAAAATATTTATTCCCTAGTATCTTCAATTTGCACAGCTATCTAGAAAAGCTATTTTCCTTTTCTTAACTTGAAATGGTAAGATAAACTTTTGAAATCATCTTTTTCAGTTTTGATATGATAACGATCATGAAAAGGCAATCAGTACCAAATTTGATACCATGCAAAAAAATGTAACAGAAATTAATCATGAATATTTGGTAAATGTTTCATTTTTTACGTAAAAGATATTTTTATTTCCATACTGCAGAATAATGAAGAAAGAGAAACATTTTAAAAAACAAAACAAATAAGCCAATCTAAACAAATATTTTCAATAATAAAACTGAATAAAAACCAACAGCGTCAAAAAACAAATAAAAATATTTTTTTATATTTAAAAGCTGGCCTTCATTATTCTAAAAAGCAATTTATGCCAACATATCAGCGATTTCTCTATATTAGATAAATAAAAATATCATTTACTTTTTCATGCCACCTTCTTATCATTGGAAATATCAAGTTAATTTTACCGCATTTCATTAAAATAAATAAGAAGATAACAGCATTTAGCTTTTGTAAAAGTTACATTAACGTGGCTTAAAACTATGTATAGTCGTCCTCTTCTAAACAAAAAAGAAAATATTTTAATCCTTTATGCGTAATTTACTTTAGTATCTTCATAAATCTTGCATTGATGTAAAGGATTCGATGGACAGTTTTATTCTAATAGACAAACTAATCTAATTATATGATATATATAATTAATTACATAATGAATATATAGAGTTAATTATAAAATTAATACATAGAATTAATTATAAAATTAATATGATCATTTATGTGGTATCTTGAAAATTTTCCATTCTATCTACCATATCTTTTAGCTTGTAAATAGTTTAGTTAGTATTTATATACCCAAGTTACCATTGATAAACATCTAAAAAGGCACCGATTTTGGAATTCACTAAGCTGACATAGAAGCTCCACTGAACATAGAAGCAACAATGTTGCATTAAAAATTTGTATTTTATTGTAATTTCAACACCATTTGGGCAGATGTTTTTGTAAGAATGATTGAACTATAAATGTAGGGAAGCCATGATTGATTGATTCATGATTGTCGAATATTTCCAGTTGAGAGTCTCATATTCAATAAACAATAGAAATTTGCTCAACTTGGCAAAATGAATTTCATTCGAAATAGAAATCACTTAATTAAAAGAGCTAAAAAAATCGCTATTTTGCAAATTTTATTACTTTTTAGACGAATATATTCTTACATAAAATTGTGAAATAACAAATAAGAAATTAACATTTGTCTGGAGAAATAATTGAACATGACTGTTAAACAAAGTAAGCTTCAGTTTAACGAAATCTTTACGTGAGAACAATACTTAGAGCATGGCGAAATCCATTAATATGCTCACATAGACTAGCTTGTTCGCCCAGTTAATTAACTTTTTCAGTTGTTAAATTATTAACACTGAAGACATTCTTTTTTAAAAAAATAAACTTATTTAATAAAACGTTAATTGAATCAGTTCGCTGTAAACTTCATAAAGTCCAGATTAAGAAGAGCATTTACTAGAAGATAAAAGCAGAATGGTGAGTTTATGTTGGGAGAATATAATTCTTTTCTTTCTTAATTTTAACCTGTCTGAAGTACGCGTTTAACGTTTCAATTGATGAGTTCGAGTTTTATCATAATAATATAAGCATCATTGTAGATTCTGATCAAATTAAAAAATAATTGAAAACTGAAAGGAAAATCAATTTTTTGAAGAGCCGACGATAAATCAGAAAGATATTATAAGATTTCCAAGCACCAGATTTATGCATAAGATATACTACTTTGGGTTTTAAATGCTTCATGCTTGTACATGTTTTTTACAAAATTTCCAAAACTTTTATTATAAATAAATGTCATTGTACGTTTACATCTATGATCCACATATCTTCCTAAACAACTTAATCGATTTCATTTCTATTATACTTTGTAGGTTTCTTATTTTACACAAGAGAAAGAATACTGCTAACTTTTCAAATATCAAAAATCAATTAAATATTCAGTTTATTAAAAATTAATCAGAATTTCATCCTTTTTATAATAACATGAGGGAAAATTATTTCAGAAAGAATGTTTTTAAACCATTTTAAAATTCAAAATTTTACCATTTCAATTACATTAGTTCCATTTCTGTGGAATTTTTTTTTCACTTTTTATAAAATAAAAAAAACACTAAATGCATTAAAATTAATACTATTTTTGACTACTCTATTCCTATTTCAAAAAAAAAAAATAGTTTTCAATTTAATACATACCAATTTAGCGGTTTTTCTTTTGTTTCAAAGCAGTAGTTTAACAATGCCTAAAAGAAGACTTAAAGCAGTCTCTCAAAAGTAGACAAGAAAATCAATGCTCTTGTGAGTAAATGAAACACATATTCGATGGTCGCAGAATATGAAAAATTAACTAATATTTTACCTTTTCTCTTCAGACACTTGAGAGTAAATTATTCTGAAATTAATTTAAACAGATCTAAACAAATTTTAAAAAATCCTTTCCGACGATAAAAATTACTTTTTTGTTCAATTTTCTTTCAGTTGTTATTAATTCTTTAGAAAATTTAATGCAAATGATTTTGAAATAAGGAACTTTATAGGTATTTCTTTGTTGGGCAACAATACAATTTGGAACTATTCTACAATTATATACGAAAGAATTTTAATCCCAAACCAGATGATACCAGTTAGTTAATAATAAATTTAGATGAATCTGTGGTTAAATATTCATCATATATGATGCTTCTGATAGCTAACATTAACATAGCATTAACATAACAAAGATGTCTTTACACAAATATAGTTTTTTTTGTCTGATCGATTGATATGTATATGTTTGAAAGTGTATTACAAGATTTTAATATCAATTAATTCAATTCTATCCGAAGAATTTTTTAAGTTCAATTCGATCATTTAATCCACAAGACGAAGTAATAGTTTTCTCAATTAAATGTTTGACTTCAGAAACCTGTAGATATTTGAATTCTTTATATGTGACTGCATAGTAAGAAGTCTCAAATTTCCATAAATAAACATATTATTAATATATCCTAACAAGTACTTCATAAAGATTCTGAGAGTTTCTTCTCAATGTATAAAATAAATTATTTTGATTTTTTTATGAGAGAGGCGTCAATAACTCGGTCTGTAATTTGAAAGTTTGAAAAACTGCGCGATTATTTTCGATATAATAAATTTTTTGCTTGTTACATAGTTTTGCAGATCCTGAAACTAATCGACAACAATTCAATGCATATTGAAAAAAAAAAGAATTTTTTCAACCCTTTTTCTTATGCATAAACACATTCTTGGTGATAAAATTCAACTCGCTTTTCCCCTGCATCGAGCATGCAACCGTAGGAGCGAAAAAGGAAGGCCAGATTATCACCAGATAATCCGAATATGGGAAATTGCATCAGCTCTCATTTAACCGTAGTCAAAAAATATTTACTTTACAAAGGCAGAAAGCATTCCCTCCTTTCACTCATCGCGGATAGCGTTAATTTTAGATTTTTATCTGGGAATCTCAAATCATTTATTTTTTGAGGTTACGGGATGACGCAACTTTAAACAGCCAAAATTTTTCATCGGTCTTAGCGATAGTTCGATGTGACATAATTTCCTCTCCCTCTTTTTTCTCTGATAAAAATGCTAGTTCAAGGTGTGTTGTTTGCAGGCACAAATCATCCAAAGAAAGCTATGATACTAAGGGCAAACCATCAACCAGAAATAATTTTTAAAGCAAATTTGCAACCTTTCATAGAGATAATTCAACAAGATATAATGTGACTGTTATAATTTATTTGATATGCGCTGACTTTTATGGGATTTATATTAGAATTGCTTTCCAGCAGTAGTTGTTTTAGTGTAACACAGTAGAAGTGGGATAATTTCACTCCATAAAAATAATTAAATTATCCTTAATTTGGGTAATAGATAGATGACAGAAGGAATATATCACATCAGTTTAGTTGAAATTCATTAAGAAATTTCAATTTTGAAATAACACAAAGGCTATTTTGTGATGGATTTCGTACTTTTAACCCTATCATATCTAAGACAGGCTGTGAATACACCATGATAATCGGTTTTGGTGTTGGCTTCTGCTTCAAACAAAGGGCTTAGGATTTAAAGCAAGTTATCTCATAAGATTACCTGGCTTTACCTCCTCAATTCCTCGTTTGAAGAATAATCCAGCCTCAAACTGACCCATTAGTATAAAACTTGCATCATTTTATCATGTTAGTAGTGAGAGGGTCAAACTCAGAGAGTGACATCTGATTCAATATTCTCATTTACACACAGCCTTACTAGTAGAAGAACGTTTGCCTTGGCCATATTTGTAATGCACTAGGTTAGCATACATGGTGAATCTTTCGTAGATTTGGGTTTCATAACTTAAACCCTCTAAACCTGAAACCAAGAGTTTTCTAAAAGACCACTGGGGATTCCAATATCACATATGATCTAGAACTAAATGATTTTGTGGCAAATAAATACCAATTACTCGTGTGCAGTCTTTAGAGCAACAAAGTGCCTAATTATTTAACAACCTTCAGCAGTTCTTTTGGTGATGCATGCATTCTGGATATGTCTGTACAAAATGAAGTCGTCTAGATGACTGATATGGCATGCACCTTCGCACTATTATCCTTTCTGTATGTTTTGACGCATGAACCAGGCATTCTGGCCCCATACTCTTCTTCGCTTTACGCCAAATATGGCCAAACTTCTCAGACATTAAAGCGACTTTCGTCGATGAATATAACTTGTCTCCATTCACAAGTACTCCAATTTGTGAGCATCTTTGTCTATTTCAATCATTTTTACAGCATTGCTTTAGTCAGTACTGCTGTTTTCCTATGTATTTCTGCCTTGTAATCAGCTTCACAGAGCCTTTTGAAAACTGTTCTGGGTCTGCAAATGAAAGACGTGGACTCGTTCCATTATCTTGCAAATTTAACAGAACTTCCATATCTAATTTTACTGCATAATCATGTCAATGTAGCTTCAGCACATTTGGAAGATAACTTTGGACAATCACTTCTAAGTTTTTTTTATCAACGGAACCTACGGTTTTGAATCTCTATGAGGCATGAAACAGCTGACTCATGGCAATCACTTTTTCACTTCTAACGCACAACTGTTTTTAATCAAAGTACCTTATAAGACTTACATCCGAGGCGACTTCCAATACCAGTAGAGCTATGATAGGCAAACTGTCCACAGTTTCTCTATGACCAATCAATGATTGATCAAAGATTTCCCCAACACATTTTAGATGACAGTTCGTTCTCTTGGGAAACCAAGAGCACGATACCCTTTCTGAACACAGATGATTAGGATCATGTCTTTTTCACTGATGAGTCAGGGTTCAACGCAAAAAATAATCCTAAACGAATCATCAACTGCAGTGAGCATGATTCGTAATCATCATGATTCCACATACTTATCGCTTCAACATAACAGAAAATGCAAGAAGAGAGTTTTATTAATGTGTATACAGGAACTATATGCCGGCGTCCTGGCACAGGGGTAGCGTGTCTTCCCCGTGATCTGGGCGTCCCGGTTCGGGCATGGTTGTTACTCTGTGTTCTGTCTGTGAGGCGTGTGAATGTGCCCGCCGGTAAAAAGGGGTTGTGCAAGCTAATGTGTGTGTCGCTTTCATTTGAGCTACAAGTCAGACTTCTGCCCTCTGGGTGCTCATGGGTCTTTACCCTCAGAAGCTACTGCACCCCCTTTCCGTGGAAACACGAACAAAACAAAACAAAAAAAAAAAAAAGACAAAAAAAAACAGGAACTATATCCTTCTGCCTGTGTTTAATTGGGCTGTTGGAGACAATTATAATTTTCTGAATGACAACACGAGGATATACAGATTACACTGTCTAATTTATTATATAGATTTTAAACTATCAACCATTTTAATTTAAATTAAATATAAAAAAAATTGTGCATTTTTTATCTTTTTACAATCTGTTTCCTAAGCATCTATGTACAACATATCAATGCTATAAGTTCATTATTAATTGAAACATCACTTGCTTCACATTTGCAATGTAAGTTTCGCACACTAGTGTGCATTAGGTCAGCAGAAACTAATTGAAGATTCACTAAAGTTTCGGAGATTGATGGAAAAAATGCAGTGTAGCATTGTAAACCCAATCCGCAAGTACATTGAAACATCGAGTGCTCTAGACACAGCAGTGAGAAATGTTTTTAATATCTTAATCCACTCACAATATTTAAAGTTTATGTTTATTACTATATGGTCACATCAAGTAAAAATTTTGATTTTCCTTTTTCTTCAGAGGCAGTCTTTATGACACTGTATGATGAACAAGAATCTTTTATCCTCATTGTTTATAAAATATTAGATAGTTTTATAAACAATGTAGAGTAAATATTAGATAATTTCTATGGGAATTCTGATATCAATTATTGCAAAGGAGAGATATTAAAAATTATCGGATCTGAGAATTTACTTTTAATGACACGATTAAACCAAGTATAGTAAATAGATAATTTAACCTATAAATTATTTTCAATTACCTTTGATTTGTTACATATAATCAATTAGTCATACACTATCTTAAAAAAGTATTCTCATTTCGATTTATTAAATATTAGCTTACTAAGGAAACAAACATGTGTTTTTCTCCTGAGAGTTCTTGATTTGATTTCGATAATTGCGTTAGGAGTTTAAATAGTACTTCAAAGTATTTTTTATTTAAAAAATAATTATCAACACCAGCTTGAAAATAAAATTATGTTGCCCTTGTTGATGTCTGGGGGACAGATATCCCCTATACTTCGTCATTGCCTTTCAAGACTGAATGGTTTCAAGAAATCTAATTTACTGAATAATATCAAAGTAAAACTGAAAACAAGTGCGATTACAAAAGTTGTTTGGACAGAATTATTGCGTTCTCACCTTCATGAGTAACCTTTGATTTTCTTATCTATTCAGAATCTGAAGCATAGATTTTATCGGAAATTTGAATATGTGTACAAATCATAACTGGCGATGAATTTCAATCTTCATGCTTAGGGACAACGTAGATTATTAGTTTCAATTTTGACCTTGAAGTTCTATTTGGCCATGATCTTCTAACCCTTCCGAAATCCATAAACTATCATCGGACGGTCATTCGTTTAGATTGCAGCTGGTTTTACTTTTTTTATGTTATCAGATTCGTGCAGCTCAGGGTCGCTTCTGGCTTTATCTGGAAAGAACGGGATTTTTGCCCTTTTGTTCCGGTACGCAGTGTTTTTATTGAATTCGCACGATTTATAGAAATACTTTAAAAAGACATTAAGTTCATATAATATCAATTGTTCATCATATTTTATACATTGTTAAAGAAATGCTGTAAAAATAACAAACATTCACATAAAATTTCTCACGAGATGCTATTTTTAATAGTTATTTTCGAATTCATGCCATTTGCACGTCATGTGGTATGAATAAAAATCCCTTTAACCAAAATAACACACTACATTATGTAATTTAATGTAACTAAAATAGAAAAAATTAATAGTAAATAATTCAAAATTAGGTTAAAATTTCAATAAACACATTTTACTGCAAATTCTTAGCATAGATTACTTAATATATCCTCAATATTTGACAAACTTGAAAAATATACATTTTTGAAAAATAAAAATTTGCTATCTAAACAAATAAAAGCAATAAGAGCAATTTATGAAAAGGAAAATAATCAAAATTTCAAAATTAAAAATATTATATATGTATTATCGATTAAATAGAAAGAAATATTGTTTAACTTTCGGATAAAGCGGAAGTTGAAATAGCACTTGAAGGTTAAGGCGACGAAACATTTTTCATTCAACTTCTTCCGCATTCGAGTGACAGCCATAACCGTATTTGAAATTCCAGGTCTGCTCGTCTCAAGCTAACACATCAAACTGAATTATCATAATGATATCACATCTGATATTAGTGGTAATTAGGTTTTTTAATCATCAATTATATAATTATTTAATAACAGCATCCTCGCATGCACGATAAAAAGTACGTAAATGAATAAGGTAATTATGTTACGCAAGTTTTTCGTGAACACGGTATCATTCGTACTAGTATCTGGAGTTTTGCCTTACTGCTTGGGGAGAAGATTATGCGAAACGGAGTTATTTGTTGGGAGTTTCTTATTTTCATTATATAATAAATTTTGATTTACTTCCTGTGGGATGATTACTCAAAACGAAAGAATTTGTTGGGAGTTTGTTGTTTTCTTTACATAATAAGATTTACTATATAAAAAAATATTCTTTCCATCTTTAATTATTGTCTCTATAAAATTTGATGAGCACTCACTCATATACATTTAAGTTTACTGGGAAATAGCATTAATCCCCTTCAGTTAATACACCCCCCCCCCCGTAATTTCCTGGTTATCACTCTTTTAATTTTAGAAAAGTAACATTCAGCAAAGCTTTGTGAAACTCAACAACTATCATATTAGGTCAATTTAAATGAAAAGTACATGATACTTTTTAATGTTTATCCATTTTTAAATTGTGAGTTAAATGAAGGAGTACCAAAAAGTTAAGGAACTCAGAGATTGGAGCAAAAAAAAAAAAATCTATTGGTTTTTTCCAGCTATTTGACATTACAAAAGGAAGATCTCTTCTTAATGAAGGATCTTATCAAAGTCTATTCCAACATGTGGAATACTGGCCTTTGTTTATTTGTAAACCGCATTCTGCTTTCTTAATAGTGTCAGCGAATTAAAATTTCCCTTAGATATAGAGTATTAACCCCTTGATATACAAATAGAACGAAATTTGATGATTTCGAAAAATATCATTTGATTTGGCTCAACTGGACAGTTACATAAAAGCTTATCAACAATACTTTATTTTGAAACTTACACTATTATTTAGCATTTAATTTGAATGAATGATAATATTGGTGGACAATAATTAAGTAGCAGTCAGAGCAAAACAGAATCGTTTCACAATAGAAGCAATTTAACTATCTAAAATGTTGTTCGGTGTCAGCCGAAAACAACTTTTGACTAATTAGACTCATCAAAGCCTACAGTGGCTCAAGAAATGAATGACTACCCCAACTTGTTATTGTATATCAAGGGTTTAAGAAAAGATGAATTAAACATACGTAGTTTACATATATATATATATATATATATATATATATATATTACGCTCTTTCTCTAAGCAAGTACGTCCCTTCATCGACGGGGGAAACCAGACTCCCACCTTTTCCTTTACCCTTTTCGTAGCGAGAAGCAACCACCATACCGGAAACTTCTCATTCTCAATTACTAGGTGTCCTCATCCCCAGTGCTATTTAGTTACCACAAAAGCATCAGCGTGGTCATTGTATTTATTATGCATATTCTGGTGAAATATGTGTTTTGATTCTAGTGATATAATGAAGACGAATTTAGCAATTGATTAAATTCGATATCAGAAGTAAATTCAGAAAATAACTCCAGAAGAAGGCATTTTTAGCTGAATTTTTAATAAAAAGATTAATTCCCTGCAGTTTAAATTTTATTAAAATAATAATTGTTTTTAAAACAGTCATCTCTTCAATCAACTTCTTTTATCAAAAATAAACCTATGATTTTCATCAAATCAGGTGCATGTATAGTATCGAGATTTTGCTTTCTTGTATCCGAAATAATCAATGTAAGTTGCTCTTTCATGAATTAAAAATATAATCTATCTTCAAACAAAATTGCTGTTTCACTAGAATTTTTCTTTGTTTGATTATTCTCTTATTGAAAATCCAAAGTTTTAGAGCAAAAACATTGTAAATATTGCTTATTATTATTGTTGGCTCTATTTTTCCAGCTCCCCATTGGAAAGTTTTAAACATTTTTTTTTTTTTAATTTGGCATTTTGTTAATTCGATAATAAGTTGTTCTGAAACACTCGTACTTAAAAAAAACTATTAGCCATCTACTAATCTATAATTTTTATATTTAATGTCTGATTTCGAAAATTCCTTCCGATTAACAATGCTAAAAGAATAGATTTAATATCTGATTAATCTACTGTACTTTCATATTTAATGTCGGGTAGCTAGTTTAAATATGTTAAATTAGAATTGTTTCGCTCCCAGGGAAATGATTATCTTTATCTTTATTTTGATAATAACATTTTTTGCCAAAAAATTAATACCACAACCTAGTCCCCTAGTCCTAGTCCTTGGATCCCCCAAAAGAATTCTTTTTATAATTCGTCCTGAACGAAAAATAATCTTAAAGCATTGATTGTGCTTGTTGCATTGATTGCATTGTAAAAATAATTGACTTATTTTAACTACAATAGTGTTAAAAATTCTCCTATTTTGCATTTGAAAACATTTTATAAACTCTCTGATGCTGAAAGAAATATTTTCTCAATCCTTGATATTTTTTTAAAAGTCTCAAGACAGATGTAACTAATTTTATTTTTCATTTTGGATTCAAGTAATTTCTAGTATCCAAACTGCAGGATATTACGATTCGTAGTAAATGAATAATAAACATTTGAGTTTAAACAATTCCTAGAATCCAAATGGTAGGAACTTTGCAATAAATAAAAAATCGGCAAATATTAAATCGAAATAATAAAATCTATCCAAAACGAAAGATTTTACCGGCAAAAAGGTATGGGAAGATAGATGGAAGGTAGTTAGAAATACACGGGCAATTAAATTTTCTTTCTCCTATGTCATTTTTTTTTATCTCTTAATGATTGGGACTGTCAGAATGAAAGGTATTAAAAGAGAATGCAATTATTGAAATATTTCCATTGACATTTTATTACTTTGGTTACAAAGTAGTCAAATCATATTGCTTTTCGCTTGAAAATCGCTTTTTAACCTTTAAATGATTGCAGTTGGCGAACAATTTTTAGTATAAAATTAATTCGTTATAAAAAGATGATCATTCGTTCGTATTAAATCACATTTCTATCTTCAATAATTGGGGAAATGTGGGAATTAAAATTTTGCTTTTCACGATTACCATTTTCTGTACCTTTGAGGTACAGAAAATGATAATCGTAAAAAGCAACCCATAACAAACACGGGCGAGATTCACAACTTTCTTAAAATAAATCCAAGCAAAAATACTCAAGTTAGCCTGCTCATAAAATTTCATGGGAAAATGGTTTGCATATATAAAATAGTACTGATGTGAATTTATTTAAAAGGAGATTGGCATTTTTTCCATAAACACTAAATAACCGTTTATTGTAGCTTTTTATATTGTTTTTTAGATCAACAAAGATATATATTATTAATTTAATATTTGGATACGTAATAGGATTAAGAGGATAATTAAGAGGATACCTATCCTCGGCTCTAGTTGAGATAAGGAAATTTGTTTCAAATTATGAAAGACTTGAATTAAATAACAGATCTTTTTTGAAACTATTATCGGAAAAACCTCAAACCATTCTTTAAAAGGTGCATTAATATTTCGTTATTTTCACAATCAATCTACTATAAAAATTATTTTTATGCTTAATTCAGTGAGATAATCCAAATCTTAATAAGGAAGCACCTGCAAAATATTACCGAAAAAGAAAAGGAACAAACTCTTCAATTCTAGGAAGCTCTAAAGACCGAATGCTTGAGGTGCTATTAATCATAGCGGGCCATGATTCATGCTTAAAAATCTGTTATTTAAATGTGGAGATTTAACCTGCTATTGTATTATTTCATAAATTAATGGATATAAAATTCATTCTCAATTTAAGCAATATGCTTTACGATAAGAATATTTATTGACAATCATACGCATCAATACTTATGATCTTCTTCACAATTTGGTTTTTATAGCTGAAGTTTTATCACTCTAACAGTTTTTTTACCAATTACCAGAATTTGGGCTCTCTTTCAGAAAAAAAAAATAATTACAAAGAATTAAAATTTTATCAAAAGGACTAACATCTTTCATTCAATATCTTTTTATAAAATGAAATCATTAATAAAAAATAAGAATTAAAAATTAATAATTAAAATTAATTACAGCCTATTGGCTCAGCTAACACAAAGTAAAAACGTATTGTGCTGTATTTGTAAAAGATTACAGCTTAGTTTTTATTCAGCCAATCTCAAATACACTGAAGTGACAAAAGTCATGGGATAGCAATATGCAAATATACAGATGGCAGTAGTATCGCAGCGAAAAAGTATAAATGCGCAGTTCGTTTTCCAGAGCTTTCATTTGTGTTCAAGTTATTCATGTGAACAGGTTTTTCGTGATTTATGGCGGCACAACGAGAATTAACAGACTTTGAACGTGGAATGTTAGTTGGAGCTAGACGCATGGGTCATTCCATTGCGGATATCGTTAGTGATTTCAACATTCCGAGATCCACAGTATCAAGAGTGTGCCGAGAAATTTCTGGCATCATATCCCATCATGGACAGCGCAGTGGGCGACCACCTGCACTTAACGACCGAGACCGCCGATGTCTGTGTAGAATGGTCAATGTTAATAGACACGCAACACTTCGTCAAATAACTGCAGGAATCAATGTGGGACGTACGAGGGACGTGTCCGATAGGACTGTGCGGCGAAATTTGTCTTCCTTGGGCTATGACAGCAGAAGACCGACTCGAGTGCCTTTACTGACAGCACGACATCGCCTGCAGTGACTCTCCTGGGCTCGTGAGCATATCGACTGGTCCCTAGACCAGTGGAAAACCGTGGCGTGGTCAGATGAGTCACGATTTCAGTTGTTACGAGCTGATGGTAGAGTTCGAGTGTGGCGCAGACTCCACGAAGCCATGGACCCAAACTGTCAGCAAGGCACTGTTCAAGCTGGTGGTGGCTGCATAATGGTGTGGGCTGTTTTTACATGGCATGGACTCGGTCCTCTGGTGCAACTGAACCGATCATTGACTGGAAATAGTTATGTTCAGCTGCTTGCAGATCACTTGCAGCCATTCATGGACTTCACGTACCCACACAACGATGGGATTTTTATGGATGACAATGCGCCATGTCACCGGGCCAGAACTGTTCGCGATTGGTTTGAAGAACATTCCGAACAATTCCAGCGCATGATCTGACCACCTAGATCGCCCGATATGAATCCCATCGAGCATTTATGGGACATCATCGAAAGGTCCGTTCGTGCCCAAACTCCTGCACCATCCACACTTTCACAATTATGGACGTCTATACAGACAACATGGCTCAATATTCCTGCAGAGGACTTCCAACGACTTGTGGACTCCATGACACGTCGAGTTGTTGCACTTCGCCGGGCAAAAGGAGGACCGACACGATATTAACAGTCTTCCTATGACTTTTGTCACTTCAGTGTATATTTAATGCATACACACAAAGAAATATTTACATGAATAACTTAAACACGAAAATTTCTTATTATGAAAAATTAATTTTAAATACGAAAAGGAGAAAAAAGCTGTCCTATATTAAACTGTACACCTGCAAATCAGAAGCCCTAATACGATGGACTGTCAACGACTAATATACATGTAAGTTTTCTGTGCAGTGCAAAAATATTTGGTAAAACTGTGAATGCTCACAGTATTTGCTTGTCGCAATTATCTGTACCAATCCAATGCAGATCTTAGTGATTCCATTCTGGTAGAGTATGAAAGTAATCACTTTTAAATGCATTTGCCATTGCATCATCAAGTGTGGAGAAGCAATGTGAGGTTTCTATCTGCAACAAGAAATTAAGTTAGAGAATTCCCCCTGGGAATGCTGATCATTCACTGAACACACTGCCATTGACCGACACAATGTGGAGAGATTTCAAGGCGGACTAACAACTGTGGCCAATAAACCCAAATCCGAAAGGGTAGTGTGTTTTGTTTTGTTTTTTAACCGTGACAATGCTGATGTAATCGACAATGTCATCCGACAGTACTGTCGAACGACGTTGAATAAATAAAGAAACAGTTCAGCATTTATGGAACAACCGAAGATACTCTCGTGAAAATCTAGGGTGTTGGAAGATTTGTTCACTCTGGATTCCAAAATAACCATCAAAACAGTGATGCATATATAAAATGGATTGCAGTTCGACTCATTTGCAGAGCTACAGCAACAACAATGGTTTATTGATGGATATTGTCACGAGGAATATCCATCAAAATGCTGATACAATCGACAATGTCATAAGAGATTACTGTCGGACAACGACGAATAAATAAAGAAATAGTTCAACATTTCCAATGGAACAACTGGGGATATTCTCGTGAGAAGCCAGGGTGCCAGAAGGTTTGCTCACTCTGGATCCCAAAACAACTATCAGAACAGCGAAGCATATATAAAATGGATTGCAGTTTGAGTCATTTGCAGAGCTACAGCACCAGCAATAGTTTTTTGATGGATATTGTTACGAGGAATAAAGCACCCTCAGATATTGGACTGTTTTGACTCGCTAAGAAGCTCTTAATTGTCTACGCCCTCAAAAAAGCCATACGATCGTATCTTGACTCATAGCTGACGGTGTTTTCTGGTTAGGATCGTCCAGCACTAGCCTCATGTCTCATGCCTCAACAAATGCCTCATGGTAAATGGAAGTGGTTCCGAAAAGCAATAATTTTATAATATTCGCCTCATATTATCATTTATTACATTTTATTATATTTTTAAAATTATTGTATTTAGAATTATGTGCGTAACTTATTGATACTTCTTCGCAGTTATTTATCATTTAACCAGTTTCAAGGAAACCAGGCTGAATCTTTGTACGAATAATATAAAAGAAATATTTGTCTATTTCTAAGTGTCTTGTCTTATAATGGAAATAGAAAATACTTTCACCAATGTAAAGACATTATTAAAACCATAGTCGTACTTATTGTCTAGTTTTGTTTATTTTTCGAAAATTTACTTCATGAAACAGCAAAGAATAGTATACAAAAATAGTAAAACAGTTGATTTCAAAAATGAGACAAAAAATTCAACGAAACATTTTAAAAAAAGCGAAATAGTAAATGGAAAGTTAATAAGCATTGGCAATTTTTGCAGCTAGCTGAAAGAATTAGATTTGCCCATAAATGCAGATCATTTTAAATGTTCTCTTAACAAATCAAAAACAACTTTTTCAATTGTTGTCATTCGTTATAATTGTCTGTTTAAAATGTTGGTACAACAAATAAATTCATTATTTTGTAAATAAAAATAATAATCTACTCAAAAATATCATTTTCTTATAATGAATAACAAACCTTTAAATCTATCATAATGAGTATTGCAAGAAATATAGAACATGTTTAAATAAAAAAAGGCCCAGCCTTTAAACAAGAATACAAAAGTCGATCACTATCATTCATATTCACATTTTACATTTGGAATATAACCATACACATTATCACCCATATTGACATTTGTAGAGAGGAACTGACTTTCCATTGGACGGTAGGGTTGATCAATATCACTGCTGCTGAAAATAGCAGGAACTTTATCGGAATCACAAGGAGCATTGTGCGGAAAATGATGAATGGTGCTGGTAGTCAGCGGATTTGTACTACTGGATGCATTGTAGGGATAGGGAGGAGGATAAGGTTGAAGAGACGGTTCACCAGTTGGATACTGCATCATCACTGAATTGGGTCTATAAGTTGCATCCTTATCTCCTCTCAATCTCTTATTTTTATAGCGTCGGTTTTGAAACCAGATCTTTACTTGAGTGGAAGTCAGTTTCAAACTGTTTGCAAAATCGTCTCTTTCTGAGGCAGAGAGATACCTCTGAAACTGAAAGCGACGTTCCAGTTCGGCCACTTGTTCCTGGGAGAAGAGGACCCGAGGTCGACGCTTGCTTTTAGAGCTGTTGCTAGATCGGGTTTTCTCAGGTGTTCGGATCAACGAATCTTCCCCTTTCCCCTTGCATTTTGAAGTCTGAAGGACGAAATCTGAAAAAAGAAAGATCGTTAGAGATTTAGCCTTTATGAAGAACATTCAAGAATGAATACAATAATAACTTCAGGGAACATTATCTTTAGGTTTAAATAATATGAATTGATAGTAAGAAGTATATATTTTGTTTTTTTTTTCCTCTCAAAAAATATGAAGATGGGTTCATGTGTATAATACAAGTAAAGTCATTTAACTGACTTCCGACCCACTCGAAGGTACTTGGATTAACCACGTAAAACTGAATGACCGGACCTCCGCAACACCAACACTGGCGGGAATTGTGATTGAGTTCTAATGGCCATCAACGGCCACGGTATAATTCTCCCCGTAGGGAGTACGTCCCGTCATCAAGGAGAGGGTCAGGCCCCCCCACCCTCTATAATTGTACCTAACGGGTTGGCGAGATCTAACCACCATACCGGAATCATTTCGAGCTGCCCGCGGGGAATAAGACCGTGGTGGTCTGGTGGTAAGGTCTCTTCTTCGGAACTGGAGGCATCAAAATAACGAGTTCCGTCCCAAAATATACCTAGTGGTGCTTCAAAACGCGACGTTAATATAACAAAACCGGGGGGGGGGCTAATACAAGGAAAGATGCTTTCTTGTCTTTTTCTTTTTTATTTTCACACACACACACACATAATAACACACATGGGCGATGATCACAGATATATAATGAAATACAATAATTTATATACTGAAATATAGAAAATGCCGCTAATGAAGACGGACGAATAATATTTTTTGCCTCTAACGAAGAGCGAGTGGTGCCTGCTTGCACCAGTTTCACACCAAAACTCTGGTTGAAGTGTTTACAATAAAAGGTGCTTAAGTTTACAATAAAGGTGCCTCAAACATTCCAATCATATGTATGGTTTGGTGCATATTGCACCATCTATGTTCAGTATTAATTTTAACTACTCAATTAAGTATGCAAAGAAAAAAAAATACAAATAAAATAATTAAATAAAAACAAAAATAACAAAGTCACATAAACAAAGTGGAGCATGAGATTTTGCTCCTTATCAATTTGTTGGCAAAATAAACCCTCTACTACAGTTACAAGAAAAATCTAATGTGAAATATTTTTATCAATATATCAAGAATTTTCATTAAATCTCTTCTCAAAATAGAGATTAACTGATTCAAAAGTCAAAAAAGGGAGTGTAACTAAATAAATAAATAATAAAATTAAGACAGTAAATTGTCAACTTTAGAGCTTAACTTTTACTCCTAAAAACTTATTTGGAAAAAAGTTTATCAGTCCACTAAATAAGCACATATACAAAAAAAAAAAAAGAATTCCTATATTATTTATTAGTGAAAAGAGAATTATTATTTAAGAAATTTTCTTAGTTAATTTTCAAATTGATTAAGCACATTTGAATGTTGAGTTTTTGGATATTACTTTCTTTCGTTTACTGAAGCTTGTAGATAGTTTTGAATAATTCCAAAAATGTGTTTCTCGAATTCAGCGAGATCATAAAAGTGGAAATTCGTCAAAATCTTTAGTTCACCGATTGTACGATTATACTATAAATTCTCTTTGCTATCTTCGAATACGTGAAAATGAAACATATAAATACAATGATGAAAATCAATAAAATGTTTTTCTGAAAAAAATTCTCATTTTCGTGTAAAATTTTGTTAGAATTTATCAACTAATAATATCTTTAATATTCGAATCATTGATATTGTCTGGTACATAAATGTATGAAAGTCTTTAAATGCATTCAAAATCAAGTTTGAAGGTTCTAAACTTCTGAATTGGTCGCTAAAACGTTCGTATCGATTGAATAAGGGAAAATAAAAGTCATATTGTGTATGTGCCCGCAAACTTCATGCTATATTTTCTAAAGTTAATTCATCTAAAATAATAGCCCAGGAAATGTTTTATCTGATTTAGCAATCTGTATTAGAATTATATAAAATAATACAAAATAGCAGATGTAATATATAATTTTTGTAATGGTATTTCATCAGCATTTTGTCATTGAGCATTAGTGACACTTACTTGTATAATTCAAGCACAAACGACTTAGATAGTTGCTTAAGCAATTCAATATAATTTAGAAATCAAATATAGTTTTCAACTACCTTCAGATATAATTCCATATGAACAATTTGTCAAATTCAGAAATAAATTTAAAAGTGGAAATCGTATGCTATGAAATCTCATTGTCTTATCACGATAATATGATCAGTATGAATTTTCCTTTCAAAATATCATACAAAATCAATCTTGTTATATATCGGTCAAAAATATATCATTAAGAATAATAGAAATAAGAAATAGAGCTGAGCTCTAAGATGCTCTGTATTGTTGTTATTGTGCGGTTTGTGTATTACCATAAATCAGGCAAGATAAGAAAGATAGACTGTAATGAATGAGCTTCAGAGGTATTTGAAATGGTGCAAGCTGGTAATCCAAAATTAATAATAAAAAGATCAATTTCAAAATACATACTATCTGAAGTAATTCTTCAATGTAAGCAATCTTTTCAAAAACGAAGAAGAAATCTTTTCATGCGTGAAATAAAAGCAAACGCCTGTCTTAAAAATTGACCTGAAATCTGATCATTTCACAAAACTCTCATTCATTTTAAGTCAGACATTTTTCAGCTTTCTTTTTAAATCACGATGAGAGATTAGTGAATTTTTTTTCATGTATTAGAGAATTTCAGGATGATTTTTTTGACTAGCTTGCACAACCAAAAATATTTGATCAACAAAAGGCTGGTTCATAAAATTCTAAGAAGCAACAAACTATTAATAAAAATTGTTCTGCTATGCTTTTGGTAAACAACTTTTAATGTTTACTTTGTAACTGTTTTGCTTTTAAATTCAGATATAAAATCAAATTTTACTGGGCCTGAAGGAAAAATAGATAAGAATGTTCTAAGCTTATAATTTATAGTAATTTACTTCTTATTATATTTTAAATTTTTTAAAGATAAGGTCAGAGATAACTCTACTTTATTATGTAAATAATCAAACTCTTATCCTTAATAAAGCAGATATTTTGTCCCATTTTTTACTCTCGATCTGAGGCTTCCATAGTCACAACATTGTACATAACTACAGATACACTTGGTTGCAAAAATATTTGAACATATTATAAATAAATAGCGACTGAAAATTGAAAAAAAAAATATTATAAATGGCATAAAAAATTACATTTAAAAAAATTACAGTCATAAGAAAGTTTGAAAATACAGATTTGTAAATAGAATGATAAATAATTTTTAATGCTTAAAATAGAAAGAAAGCAAAAGGATAATTTTCATTTTTTCTATGTGACTTTTCTGAGTTTCTCTTTATTAGAATAAATATTTTTTTCATATAAGTGCTTGTGAGGATTCTACCTTTAAAAACAAAAATTTTGCTACTTGTTTTTGGGAATTTGTAATTCTTCATTGAAATAATTTCAATTAAAAATTTAAAAATAAGTCAATATGCAGTTAAAAGGGCTAAAGTGTAATATAATCTGTTATAAATAAACAAACTTCAAAATACTTTCCCTTTTTGTTAATATATTATAATTTATATTGCATTAATCAGTCATGAGACTAGACGAGTTTAAAATGTCAAGAGCACAGATATCCTAATTTGCTAACTCTTATCTGAGCGTTATAAGATATTTTTACCGATTTTATTCAATAGATCTCTCAAAATATTATTTGATTTAACAAATTCAGTGGCTAATACTTTACAAAATCATTGTATTGATTGATATGAATAAAAACTTGTAATTCACAGACGAAATTTGACCTTTTTGGACATTGAAATAAAGCTCAAAAGACAATGTACCTTTAATTCCATATCAGTGACCTAAATAACCGAGAAATTATATTCCAGTGTTCTTGAAAAATATATTAACACCATTACAAAGCTTCGTCAAAGTTATTCATTTTTTTATCATTTTAAATATTGGATAGATCAAAACAGGATGAAAGGTGATTTATATTTGTAACATTCGCCTTTTCTTGAAAATTGATATATAATATGTGATATGTTAATACCATTGTAAAGCTTCGTCAAAGTTATTCATTTTTATTTTATCACCTTAAATATTCGATCGATCATAAAAGGATGAAAGGTGATTTACATTTGTAACATTCGCTTTTTCTTGAAAATTGATATATAATATGTGATATTTCGAGATCGTTAATATAGTATGATGAAGCATTAAAACTATATCAAAAGTGGAATATTTTTATTTTATTCTTCTAAGGAATAATGAAACCTGCTGTTATAAATGTAGTTATTTCAACTTCAATTATAAACTTTAATCTTAAGCAGTTCTAAAAGAAGTTTTGAGAACTGTTTGGTATGAAGAACATAAGGATTTTAAAATGATTTATTTCATTTACTTGAGCATCTATTTATATTTTGTATTCTTTATAATTTATATAATTTGTGCTCAAATTTCAAATTTTATTCATCAAATATTAATTCAACTGAAAGATATACACAAATTTCTGAAATAAAAAATAACACAGGACAGCTCATATCACTAAATATTAATAGTATCACAAAAACCAGAAGAAAATTTCGAAGGATAATAATTGCAACAATATTAGTTTTTATTCTGATATTTTAATTGCTTTCTGGATAGTGAATGGGATGTAGAACTATTATCCCAGTACAGAAAATTTTAGCTCATGCAGTAATTTTTGAAAGAAAAGCTTCTTAAATGTTATGTTGGAATGATTTTTTTTTTACCTTATGTAATTATTCATTAACGCAAACTTTATAAATTTTCCATCGAAACGAAATCATTTGTAGAAATATTCTACCAATAATTTGAGTACAATACGAATTCTTCGGTTACAGTATAACAAACACTTGATAGGATTGTTTCCTGATAAATGACAATAATGGTTCAAGAAATATTCATAAAACAAATAAAAATAAAATGAAAGAAATAAAAATGTAATAAAATTAAAAGGGAAAGAAATGTGTAGGAAAAAACGCATTTCTTAAATTTATGATCTCAAACCCTTACCAAAGCTTTTTCAAAGCTTAATCATAATATTAATATTTAAAATGAAAAGAATTGAATTAATTTCTTAGAAAGAACGAACATAAAATATCAGCATTAAAATTATATTGTTCCTTAAAGAAAATGAATATTTCCAATAGATAAAAATAATCTCATACAAAAAAGAAATTACCATTAATTAGTTCAATGCAATTACTTTCAGTTTTAATATTACGCAAAAAATGATAATTTGCGTTTTATCATTTTAAACTGTTTTTCTTGATAATGCTAATTTAAAAGCAGAAGGAATTTATTATTAATAATAAATTTTAAAAGTTGTGAAATAATTATAAAAATATTGTTTTATTAAATAATACATCGAATGAAAGTTCTGTTTCTAGGCAAATTTTAGGTTTTGATGGTTAAACTCATGGCAGCAGTAAATAAAAGGAATACTATCAGCATTTTTTTCAGTAACATCACAACTATATCATTTCAGGAAAATATCTTGAATGATTAATTGTGCAAAAAAAGAAATAAATAATTCTCATGTTCAATAAAATACCATAGTTTGATTATTCAAATAATACACATTTTTATATTCCAGTTGCAATTGACATTCCAATATCAAAACTTAATTCATATTTTAGTTCATAAAACTGCTTCAATTGATTAATAAATATAAGTAATATTTCAATTTGTTTTCTCTTTTTGCATTAGTTTGATGAATAATTTTCCTTACCAATAATGTTCTCATTTCAGAAATTTTCTAAGCCTTTCTTTAACAGGGATTATGCTGGTCTTATTAGCAAAATTAAATTACAGAATTCTTAGTTTTCATGTTATGATTAATGCTATTTTTGGTAAAATTGTTAATTAAAATAATTTCTATAGAACATAATGAATTAATTGACCTTAAAAGCGTATATTATACATTTGTGCCAGTTAAATTTAAGTTACATGCAATTTAACGTGTAAATAATTACTGTAACTGATAGATAATTATGATTTGGATTTAAATAAATGAATAATAAAGACGTAAAAAGTATTTAAAAAGTTATTGAGGAGCATATTTAAATTTCGTTTAAGCAACTTTACCTTTAATAGTAAAAGAATTTTTTTATAAATTACACAATGGATATCCCTTTATGCATCATTTTCTTTTACTATTTGTTAAATTTCATTCAGTCAATAAGAAATGTTTCAGAATTATTCGATTTTTGTTTATATGAACTTGAAAGAAGTAACAAAAAAGAAATTCAGCTGTGCATAAGTGCTTTTAACGTAAAAAAGCACCTGTGATATAAGGACTTAACTGTGTCTTACAAACTTTGCTTATTTGTAAATGCAATTTGTAATTTTAATAAACTATGCTAAATACAGAATATTTTTTAAAACATTTTTTCAGATAAACAATCTGTGATTTTCTAATTCCAGAGAATATCTACTCGTTTCAGAAGCATGTATCGTATTCAGAATCATGTAAAATTTTCAACGCTTTATTTGCAAAAACTAATAACAAAACTTTCTTTTTGTATGAAACATATACGATAGTTCACTTTAGATAACTTTTTAAAGATTAATGTAATAATTGTTGCTAAACATAATGTGGCGGTTAATAAGCAAGAATAAAAGTCATGGTATCCAGAAAAATATATTCAGTACAAAACTCATGCACTACCCAGAAGTTGTTCTAGCGTGTTAAAGAAAAAGTATTCTATTCCCGTTGGCAAATCAAAATTTATTGGTGGTTGAGTGACAAACTTCAATTATATAATGCAGAGGCTGATTCATGGCATTTCTTTTTAATCAGGATATCCTTCCTACAAAAGCAATTTCAATCAGATCTGATTCGCAGAGGCATGGAAAGGATTGGTTTTTAAAATATCCAAATAGGATTGAGTGAAGACACATGACAAAGATTACCCAATTTTAAGCAAATGCGATGAATAATGCAATTTTTGAAGCCAATAATAGTACAACAATTTATTTTATAAATAATTATCTATTTATTTTGCAGATATTTTTATGTAAGTCAGTATATAATCATTTTATATGAGGGTTATTTATACAAACGAAAGTAATAAAATTCCATTCAACTGTTTAAAGTAATGTATTACGCTGCAGTGTAAGTACATAAAATTTCAACTTATGCGCATTCACTTGAGTTTTAAAATACCAATTAATTTTCTAACATGTTACCTTCGCTTTATCAATGAGTGATAATGTCTTTATACGCATTCAATACGCTAATAAGCAACCAGTTTGAAACATCTTATTTTGGGGGAACCACATATTTCTCTTATTTCAAATAACTTGCCAATCTGTAAGAAGATTACTGCTGGCTAAAGTCAGAAAACAATTTAATGGCAGATATTTCATGATTGTTATCCTTTGGCTCGAAACTCTTACTTTCTGTTTAAAACTCCGTAATAAATTCACTGGATAAAATTACGTTTACAGATTCTGTTATTTCATTAGAATTGGAGTCTTCACTAATGTTTCATAATGGCTTCTAATGAAAATGTAGGTCATTTCAACGGCAAAAGTGCATGCTAAATCTATGCCGTCCTCACGCCTGTGAACCTTTTGTAGTTGTCGGTTTTTGTGGTTTTCAAGAAATCATATTTCTCCACCTCATTTAATAAATAAGCAGATAAAATAATAATAATTTTCATAACTTTATTAATAATTAGTAGTTGATATTAAAATAAAATAAACAATTCATAATATAAATAAAAATTCGAGTGACACCAATGTGGTGCCACCGGCATTTGTCCTATAGTTTTCGCATGCCGTCGACATGGTATCACCGAACAACATGATGTAAGTTTTTAAAGGATGTTCCAAGAAGTTCTTTTCTCCCGCTTTTCTATTTAAAAAAAATATATTTTTAGAAATGATTAGAATTCCTTCATTTGTAAGTTCCATAACATCTAAAAGGGTTCGCAAAGAATATATGTGACATAAGAATATCCAAAATGTTGGAATAATTGAGAAAATTATGGCATAAAGTGGATATTTGAAAAAAAAGTGGATATTTGAAATTGTTTTTGCATGATCACGGATGGAAATCAACCTGGAAGTGAATTTATAGACAGTAGATCATATTAATTTACACTACGCATGATGAATAATAGAATACTTTATTTGGTGACTTCTGTAAAAGTTATGTTACGTGTTATGATTAACCTTTTATTTTCCTACCAGACCACCTATAGGCGCAATCTGTGTTAACAACAATAAAAGGGGGAAAAAGCACCTCCTTGAAACTGCACAGAAAAGTAACCTCACAGGCCTCGAAAAATTGCCCTACTCAGAAAATTCTAATAAGCAACCACATTGTAAAATTAATTGACTTCAATGAAACAGTCTGACTAATTAAAATACAATATGTATGTGCGCTTTCATGAGCCTTAGTTCAATTTAACGAGTCACTCAAAACCAGTGTATTTCTACATGTTTGCATATATCTATAAACGTTTTTTGAATACTTTTGCTTTACTCAATTTGTTTCATATTTGAAAGATGGAATTTCGTAATCAACTTTTTTCAGTCACCTCATGATGTATAACGAAAGAGAGTGACATCTTGTACGCTTTTTCTATGAAAAGACACATATTCGTTAATTTTTCTATCCTTTAATCGATTAATGTAAGCAAATTTTGATTTCTTATTGCTGGTGTCATCCCATTTGGAATTTGAAAGAAAATTTACTTCATAATTTTATGTTTATATTAACGAATTAAAAATGTAATAAAAGTTTAAAAATGAAATAAAAATGTTAGTTCCTTAGTATTCTAATAAAAGTATTTTGTTTAAATTTACAATGGAAAATTTTTCCTATGAGAGATTTTTACTACCTGAGAACCTTATAATCTACGAATTTTCTTAGGTAAACTTTATATTAGTGTTGGATTTGATCGCATTTTATAAATAATAATAATAATTTTAATCATTAATAAACCAAAGTTTCAGAAAATTAATTTAGTTCATGGATTTTTTGCTTATGAAGTTATGAATATAAACTACATTTAATTTAATTTAATACCAGGCACGATTAAATTTCTTACCAGCGGGTGACCGAGCTCCGCTCGGAGAAAACAGGTATCGAAGCTAACTCGAAGATTTAAATTTTCAATTGTGATTTAACAAAACAATACATGCCATAAGAAAATTTGTGAAACCATTGGTGAAAAGATAACCGGTTAAAGTGCACCATTGTAAACTATTCTAAACAAAGTTAGAGTTTGGAAAGGGAACTACTCTATACAAAGGTAAAGTTTGAAAAGTCATAGGAAATAAAATGTAATTGATAACAAAAAATTATACAATTACCGCTTGAAACCTATTAGGCAATAGACAAAGAAAATTTAAGTGCTGCCATCTATAGCCATTATGGCGAACTAATAAAGTTTGAAAATATCCTATCTGTAACTCCGAACTGCTCGACCGTAGCCCTTCAAAACCGGCGCCAATCGATTCCTCGTGGCCAAAAACCCCAGACCCCCAAGTTTACCGGAGTTTATTAATTCTGGGGCGATTTTCGACTTGGCAACCATTCCTCGTATTATAGTATAGGATATGCTACTCAGTTGCAAACTTTGTTATCATATGAAAAAAGTTTTTTTCTTCTACTGTTAAGTCTACCAAATTCTTAAGGCACAAATTAAGAAAATATTTTGACATATGCAGAATGCATTAAACAGTTTCAGAACAAAAAAATTTGCAGAAATCTTTGTGTGACCGAAGTATTTTTCTGCTAAAGTAAAGGAACTTCCTATTGCTTGATAAGACGAGAAAATTAATACCAAATTCATTACTTTAAATTCAGCTTCACTAAATTCACACGCATTTCAAAATTGGTTTAAATAGCTTAAAATCCCTTTACGAAGCTTCACAAGAGCAATTTTGGAAGGCGGCTCTTAATTTCGAACCATGGTCAGATGTTGATGGCAGCTTCTGAGTCGGTATCTATACATCACACTAAAGGAGTACTTGGCGCATTATCCTTTCGACAGATGCGACAAGTCCGCATTAAATGTATTGCAGCACTCAATTATGCCGCATTCAATCGATTCTCAAATATGTGACTAATCTGTTTATTCATGACACTTAAGTAAATAAGTATCATAATATTTCGTGAATTTATTTGTGAAAACATTTTGTACAGTTATCTTTTAGACTTAAAAGAAGTTATTTACGTATGATTATGAACAGTACTAGCATAATACTAAGAAATTTATTTGTATTTTCTTTCAGAAATTATTATTATTATTTAAAAGAGTGAAAATTAAGCTTGATCAAAATCCAAAATGATTTGTTAAGATTTTGTGCAGAATTGAACACTGAAATAACTGATTATTCTTGTCTGGTCGTAGCACTGAAAAAGGGCTAACTAAAATTTTGTTTAAGAAATTCCAGGTGTAAATAATATCGAGCAGAACAAATATGAGAACATAGATAAAATTTAATACATTACGGGTTTGTATCTTATAACTAAAAAAAATATGCAGCTTTTGAGAGTTATTAATAAGTTGCTTTGCAGAAAGTCGTTGAGAGTTGCAACAATTCCACTTTTATTGCCATTACTTGATTCTCTGAAATCATTATTAAGTAATCAAAATTACTCAGAAATATTTTTTATTTCATATTTGCCGGGAAAAATATCAGATTTGATAGGAACAAATTTCAGTTGCACAATTCATCGAAGGATAACATTCCAGAAAAAGATTTATGACAGAACTAAAATAATTTTGATAAAATTTTTCATGCCGTTTTGCCACTTGTTGCAACATCGGGAGTTGATAGTTAAATAAACGTCAGATGTTACTTACTTACTTCTCTACAGTAAGCAATTTCTTGAAGTTTAATCTTTCAGAAAATTTACATTAAATAAGCAAGAAGTATTCAGATTTCTCTAAGGTAGCGTCTTTTCATTTACGAAAAATAAGTGATCCAGAGTAATTATATTATAAATTTGATAATCTGCAACATAATCATATTAACTTTGATTACAATCATTTGGATTGACTAAAACAAGTATATAGAAGCTGAAGTTGTTTATTATTATATCCTTAAAAGGACTGAATAAGTTTGGAAAATGAATCAAATGAAAAATACTTCATTTGAATCAATTTTATATTAAGTAGAGGAAAAAGAGAGTCTTATCTTATTTTCGTAATAACTCAACTTATTACGAAACGATTTCCAACATATTTTCTCAACTTATTTTCGTATTGCTCTGTCCTTTAAAATAAATATAGAACTAAAAATTTACAAAAGAAATATTCTCTGGATATATCAAATGGTATTTATTGTAAGGGGAAATTCTTCGTTCCCTTCCCCTTTCTTTGATAAAGAGGGTAATGAAAATCAGGGTAATAATGAAAATAAATTGTTGCATTCTTAGTACTAATTACACAGTATATTACAGAATATCATGCATGTTGTTATAAAATCAAAGAAAATTTTGTTTAAAATATGAATTTATTTTATTCCAAATCCTTATTAAATGTACTGTTTATATATTTTCAAACTAGAAAAGTATACGATTTTAAATGTATAATTTATTTATTCAGGTATATCGGGTTTCTTGTAAATTGAATTTGTTAGAAAATATCGCAGCATTATATGATCATTCAATTTTTTTTCTTAGCCATGCTCTTCAATCAAAATTTTTATCTTAATAATATTGAGTGTGAGTAACACAAATTAATATGGCTACTGTAAATGGAAAATTCAAATTTCTTTTTATAGAAAGAGTCTTTTACAGCAGCAATTTTATTCAGAGAAATAAGTTTAGAAATCAATTTTAAAAAGTAATTCAGTGGTCTAAATATTACTTTAATATTTTATAAATAACAACAGAGTTATTCAAATCATATTTATCACTTCACTTTATTATTGATTTCTGGTTTATCATACAGGAATTCTTATAAATAACTGAGAAAAGAGCATAAAAATTAAGTATCTATTAAAATGATATGGTATTGCTTCTTTGAAAGAGCAGAAAAAGTTATCAAGTTCAATTACTTGAATATTTCAAGTGAAATTTTTGAAATTATAAGACATTATTTCCAAAACACTTCAGACAAAGCTTATTCAGACAGTCATTATTCACTCACATTTCGTTGAAATAAAATTCAAACTAAAGCAGTTTTTATTTGGAAAACAAATTTTTACTTCTTAAGAAGCAGAAATGAAATAAATTTTTTAGCTTATATTTCAGTGCTTTCAACCTTATATTTTTTTTATGTGGCATACAATATATTATCTTGAATCAACAATGCGTTTCAAAAGAATGATTTTAAATGCATTATTTTTTTGTAAAATTACGTTTTAATTTGAAACAAAATTCTTACACATTTAAATCAGTAGTAAGAATTTCCTTTTGCATTCAATGAAAATCAATTTTTACAAGGATATGAACACTTTTTCATCAGGCAAAGCAAATTTCTGTGCTATCTAGATATTTTATAAAAATCATTCCGTTCTTAAGCTTTCTCTTTAATTTCTAATAGTCTTTAAATGCATTAATATGTGTTCTTTATCTGCTTTAGAATCATTAGAAACAAAAGGAAAACCCATTATTTTTTTCTCAAAAGGAATTTTAGTTCATCCCAAAATTATTAAAATGCACTTTTATTTGTTTTTCTGTTTCTAGCAATCCTCACAATGCAGTGATGCTTTGAGAAAATCAAAAAGAAAATATTTTATCTTCCCTGTTATAAAAAATGAAATATGGAACCTTTTCTTAGATTCGAAAACAATCAGCAAACAGAACATGATGCTTATAAGGAGAAGGTTATGTCTATCATGAATATAAATATTCTGATTTCAGAAAACACTTGAATACGAATCAAGCAGTTGAAATATTGCAGAAAACACGTAGCGAATGGATATTACAAATAATAAATACTTGGATCAGAGAGAACAATTGGATAAAAAATAAAGTATACATTTAAAACGAATGTTTTTTTTAATTTGATATATCTCAGAAGTCAAATTATTCAAACAATTTTCTTTGAAAACTTGAGATAGATAGCCCAAAAATAAGCGCTATGTGATATAATAAATATTCTGTGAGAGTTGATTAATTAGAAAATTTTCTATTATACATTTTACTCTTGCACTGTGTAGTTATTCGTTTTTGCATCACCAGCTAATTTTACCAATTAATTTTGAAAAATTCAATGCTTGAATAATATTTTAACATTAAAATAGAAGATTTTTATTAATACGATCTTAATTAATGTTTTTATAATTTTCATTAAAGTATTAATCAATTTTTTGCATAACTTTCTCTTATTTATAAAATTTTCATTGAAAAAGAAATCCTCATGCTATTTAGAAGCCATTTATACGACATAAAACCATTTATAAGATAGATTTTTACAAATTATGGCCATTATATTTTGATTAAATTTCGCATTACATATATTAGTTTTTATTCAAGAGGGGAAAATATACGAAATGATACTGATTTAAATAATTTTGGTCTGTCATATACTTTATATCTACCTATTTAGAACTCATTTAATTTTGTGTCATATGAGCAAATTATTTTAATTTTTATTTAATAAATGAAGTTAATCTTAAGAAATATTTGAAACTATATATTAATCTGAAGTTAATCTAAAACAATATTTGAAACAATATATCAATTTGAAGTTAATCTAAAACAATATATTGATTTGACTATTTGTTACTTACGGTTTTCTGCAGGACTTCCAGAACTACTGTTGCTGAGATCATTGGAGTCATAACGACCAGAAACTTTATTTGTCGCCCACAACTTCACCTCTTGAAAATTGTTGTTGTTTGGCTTAGAAAACTGTTCAGTATTCTTATTCTTTATTTGGCTATCGGTAATTTCTGAGTTATTTCTTGGGAAACTCAGGTACGAATTGGATGGCGAAGAGGCTGGCGAAGAAGAAACTTGAGTTGGAAATTGTTGAATCTCTTTGTCGTTAGATTCGGCATACCACTGCTCATTTCCGACCGTTTTCTCTGCTTCCCAAGAAGCAGGTTCCTGCTGCCAGTTCAGATTGTTGTTACAGTTTGTATGGATGGCGTCCAACAGCATGTTGTCGAAACTGGAATTGAAATATGAATCGTCGGAGAGATTGAGAATTTCTTTTACTGAAAATGGAATCCCGGAGCGATTTGTCGCTTGGCCATTCGCCAGCATATCTGTAGGTATATATTATTCACTGGATCCCCATCCAAAGTTCGATACGCAAACATTGACGCTTATTGTAAAATATATCCAGGTATCACAATCCAAATATAATAGTACATGAACACATGAGCTTTGGTGATGAAGATTTTTCTGAAATCAAAGCATGGAAAGAGGAAGCTGAACTTAGCACTTAACAAGCATGAAGCATGAAGGGAAGAGATCAAACTTTGGGAGAGATCACTCTGAGTACTACATCAATCACTGCAGCGGATATCTGTGGTAGAAACTGATACGATTGTCCGCTCTTTAGTGAGTAGAAGTGAAAGCGATTGGCCGTAAAAGATGTGTACAGTTGTGAGAAAAGATTGTGCAAAAGGTCAAGGATTCCTAAAACGTCAACGAGCACTTTAGGGAGAGGGAGGAGGGATTCTCCATTACGTCATTCACTTCTTTTCAGTTCGCTAGATGAATCGAAGCAGTTATCAGTTGCTCCCCATCCGTAGAAGCGACATTTTTTTTTTTTTTTCGTCAGAGAGGAGAGATATTAAGGTTAGATCAAAGAAAATGCCTGTTCCCTAGCGCAAACAGTTTCCTTGAGCACCAGGGCTTCTTTCACCACCGTTTTCAAGTTCCGTTTATTTATGGACAGGCTCGTTTTAAGAGAAATAAATGGGTCTTTTTTAAAAAATTTAAGATTAGCAGCTTTATAGTTTGTTTATATCTTTTAGCCAACACCGTGTAAAGTAATGACGAAAAATAAACTCCTCTCGATATTTTGTCTTGCTATTTCGACATTGAATACTTGTGCGACGAGCGACAAAAATAGAATTAATAAGTAAAAGCATGATTCGCGGTGATCAGTTTTCTGCAAAACTGCTATGCTTTTATGTATTGATTGAAATAAAATAATCACAAATAGAAGTGAATAAAATGCTTAAATTCTAATATTGCTTTTTAGGAGACGTAGTGAGATGGTGTAATTGATTGTGAAAAGTAAAAGCTATTTTCTTTCTTGAGCTCAATGATTACGAAATTTTCATTGATTTTTAAGATTTTCATTTTATTTGCTTCATATTGTAATCAGTGTACAAAGCTATAGATTTTTATTTTATTTTAATACGTTTACACATTATAGATTTTAAATTAAAATCCACTTATACAAATATTTTTCTTCAAATTTAATACAAGGTGGCGTCCACTAAGCGAAAAATAGATTGTAAACAGTATCTAAAGCACACTTTTATAAGCGTGCAAATATATATATATATATATATATATATATATATATATATTATTTTGATCATTTTCTACTACTTATGATCCATTAGCTGGTACCCGGCGCATTGCTGCTGCCAAAAAAATAATATTAAATTAAATCAATCACTAATTTTGCAAATAAGATGAACGATACGGCAGTATGTAAAATATTCATTAATTTACGCCAAATATTCATTTATATATATATAATTTGTGTATTCTTTCAGAATTATAAAACTTTTTCTTTCAGAATGTCAATGAAAAAACTATTTATTGTATCTCGTGACTTAAATATTCGTTCAGAATTCTCAAATTTAATTTTAGAAAATGAGATTAAAATATTTTTTTAAAACCTGATTAAACATAGAAAACATATTCTCACATAAGATCATTAATATAGCTGAAAAGATAATTTTTGAAAATTAAGATGGTGCAAAATTATTGGTGTTGCAATACTTTTGGTAGTTACTGCAAAAAAAGCTAAAATTTAAAGAAAATATTAAAACCCCAGATTTGGTTCCCCCAAAACTTTCTCACATAATCTGTAATAAAGTTGTTACCTCTGAGAATGACTCGCATGATATTTGCATACTATAGCAATAAAAAATTAACCTTTAACTTGGATTTAGCATTTCTATAGAATCTATTGTCTCCTCGGCGAGTTATTTGGAGATGAATCTGTGGTTAATAGATACGGTTGAGATTCAAATTTTATTTTTTAATTTTAGATAATTGCACTACTCTTATAACCATCCTCTAGGTGTAAATAATAAACTGTCCAAGTTTCATCGGAATCGGATGGATGTTTTAGGAAGGCATAAGAGACATAGAGACAAACATTCATTTTTATTTATATAGATTATCGTAAATATCACTTACATAATTATAATTTAGTTCTCTAATTCAGTATCAGATGAAGCTCCTCACAAGGATTAGAATGTAATAAAATACCCCCCTTTCTACAGTTAAATTCTAAAATATTAAAATAGTACACTATCATTAAGAAAACATAACTGTACCGGGTTTAAAAATCATATAATATTGTTATATTGGATTGAAATATCAGTCATAAAATTCCATCTTCACAAACATGAAAGAAATAACATTTACTATGATTACTAAAGATTACGATTATTATCAATTACTAAAGATTAACGAATCATGTTACGATTATAGAAGTAAATCAAACAAATATTTTTCTGTATTAAAACATTTTGCAAATATAGAAATATTTTATGAAATCAAATAAAATTATATCCGATTGCATAAAATATATGAAGAATCATGCCATGAAGTTTGGTCATTATTAAATGACAGGTGAGGATTAAGTTTGTTGTAGGACTCTATGAAAGCATTATGCAAATAAATATGTTATGTTATGAAGTTTTAAAATTAGATCATATTCTTTATATTAACAATAAAAGCACTTCATGGCTACCCTGTTGTTTGATTTCTATTATTTCATTAATATTAGTTGCCATTTAATAAGTTTTGAATTCAGTGATTTATAAAATTTTTATATCTTATTCCTAAATCTAAATATTTACATTGAATATTATCAAAATTACTTCAAGTTTATGGCATCTATTGGCCTCTCCCTCATGCAGCAGAAATGTCCGAACAAATTCTCTTTCAAAAAAAGAGAGCTTCAATTTAGTATCAGACTGTTTATCTCAATTAACCATGTACAAAGTATCTCTTTTAGTCAAAGGCTTGTATTGTACTCTGAAAGCGATATTGTGAACTAAATGATCACATTAAAGCATCCGATTATCTCACTTCATATTCATGGTCAAAGTCATTCGGAATCTTCTATAAAAGTTACATTGATCAAATTATCGAATCATGAGTTAATTGATAAAATTATCGAATTATAATGTTTCAAAATCTTCCTACCAGTCGAATCAATGTATCTTTTTTCAATATAAAGTATCTTCTGTTGACTTTATCTCTTTGATTAGCAGAAAATATATCCTTTTTTTTTTTAGACGTTTAGAATTTTTAAAAAATCAAGGGCAAAAAGTGCCGGTTTAAAAAAGCAATTGATAAAGTAAAGAAGGTCAAATCCATCCGTGATTTTGAATAAAATTCGCATGATTATGTTACTTATGTAGATGATACCATAGTTTTAAAAAGTGGACCTAGATTTTCTTTGATTGAACAAAATACGAAAAATTATGTCCTTTTCAGACCCAAAATATTGCCTGTAAGTATTAAAAAATAGTATTAAAAAATTCTATTCCATTAAAAAGTCTCCTATAGTTAGCATCGTTTGAATAAATTTTAGGAAAAATGTATGAATTCTAAAAAATTATCTTAGAAATTTAAAGGTTTTTATCATTTTAATTGTTAAGTAACATGGTTCTCTAATAAATAATAATTTATTTTATTAATTTAAATATTATTTTCAATATACTCTATTTATTGGAAAGTAAAGTAATAAAAAACCCTAAAATTATATGAAATTCATGAATGATGCTTCTTAGAAAAACTATTAAAGTTATTTTAAAACTAATTAAAATTAAATTAATTTCTGCCGTAATCTCACTTTTGAAAATTCTTTAATTGTTTTGGATCATTATTACTATTTAATAGCTCTTATTAATCTGTATTCGGACATTGAGCCTCTACGACAATTTTTGAAATTTTCGAAGACATGAAATGATTTCTCTGCTAATGATTTCATTATGAACGTATTTTTAAAAAAAATTCCTTAACTATTTCATCTATAAAAAAATATTCATAATAGCAATTTTGTGGCTTCACGCATTTCAATTAGATTACAGAATTGTTCTTTTACTCTAATTACAGTAATAATTATCGTTAATTACCGTTATCGTTCGTAATATCTACATCAATTTGATATCTAGACAATAAATTTTTCAAGATAAGCATTCTTTTGCTTCCATAAATGTATTAAAATTAAAAACTATCTCAAAGATTTCTATATCATTTTTTTGTTTTGTCTTGAAAGTTTTGTAGTTAAGTTGTCGTTAGTGACGTTAAAAGGGAAGGAACGGTGTAGAAAGATTAAAGAAAATTTAATAAAAAAAATGGATTAAAAATAGTCAAAACGTGGGGAAAAGATACTTACATGAGAATTATTGCAATATTTATGTTGAAAAATTGTTCTTTATTATTTTTTTTTTGAGATTTTCTGTTATTTGAAATTGGATTCATATTTTGAAACTATCTTTTAATAGTTAATAAAAATTTAAATTCATCGTAAAAAGTGCTACTTTCAAATTCCATTCTATAAACTTATATTTCTATTGCCTTTGACATAATTTATAAATTCTTATGGCATTTTCAAAAAATACTAATTATTTTAGAATAAATTAATTCTCTTTAAAAATGTTTGTCTGTAAATAATCTGTACTTAATCGAGAACGAAAAGCTTTTAAGATTTCCTTGTTACAACATATTTTCAAATTTTAAACTAAAATAGCATAGCAAACGACTGAAAGAGCTTGTATTGCCACTCCACTGAGTAATAATATTAAATGCCCAATGGGTTTTTTAGATATGCCCAATTTTTTTAAAAATGACTTGTTATGAAAAAAGTAAAGCTTGCTTTACATATTTGTAACTTTCATGATAGATTTACTAATTACTGATTTACTTTTAGATGATTACTTTAAGTAATTAATTGGAAGCTTTAATAGGCAGAGCAGTAGTCTATAGAAAATGTTTTTGTGGATTTATTGATTTTTACTTATCTAAATGTAAACTGTATCTGCATCTTGTTTTGAATCAGTAATGATCATTTAAGTAAATTTATTACTTTATATCCTTAATTTAAATAATTTGAATCAATTCAAGTTATGAATTAACAACACTTAAAAAGAAAAATAGATTATTAATTATAATTTATATCAATATTTTAACTATGCATATATTGCATTAACTGCTTACTTTAAATGTATTGCATTAACTGTCTACTTTAAAGATACCTTTGGTATCCTCCTCATAATCTGTTAATTATTCATTATGACAAATAATTATAGCAAAAACAGAGATTTATTTTAGTGATATTTGAAATGGATTGCCTCCTGTCTAGATTTTTCCAGAATTATAATAAAATTTAATGAAACTTCTTTTATTGGGTCGGATGATAGCTTTTGAAGTTCTCATAATAAAGATTTCCGAGCATTTAAGTTCTTTAAAATAATTATGGATATGAAATATTAGGTGTTATGAACAAGGAAGGGAATCCCTTTGATGGGAGTCAGTAGCTTTGAAAGAGCATAACATGAAATGCTTACTTGAATGAACACAAATAGTTGAAAGAGCTTACTTGAATGAATAGAAATAGTTGAACGAGCTTACTTGAATGAATACAAATGGTTTAAGAATACACTGAACTTCGCCTAAACAGTATGGAACATTAAATGCATGATATTATAAAAAGAAATGATATTCAGAATTTCGACGCTTCAATAAAAAAAATGTCGAATGCAACGGCAAAAATAAATTCAGTGCAAAGAGATCCTGATATTTTTAATATGTTGCATGTAGTTTCTCAAAATCGAAAAACGACATCAAAATATTTTTCGCCTTTGAGAGGAGCCTCCTTCCATATCTGATAATAAAAGTTTAATAGAATCTAGTAATAATGGGGATATAGTCAACTGATCAAAAAGAGAAGACGGATTAGAAGAAAAGAATAAAAGCATAAATACAGGGATTAAAATCATTCTTGCAGATATGACGAATGTCAAGTAACAGTTCACTTACTAATTCCAAATAACAAAATATCATCTAAAATCATTATTTATGGTTTATTGTAATGATATTTTAAAGTCATGCTTTCATAGCTTACGCTACGATGTGAAGAGAATTAATGTGGTATGTAATAGGTATAATCCTTACTTTCGAAGTCCAGTTGTTGCTGATTGAGAGGAACAGGAATTGAAATCCATGAAACACATAAAATTTATAAAATTCAATTTATAATTTACAAAATTTATAAAATACAATGATTTTTAAGCATGGAGGAGGACAGGAAGCAGTTATTTACAAAATAGTTTCCATGGGGGCAGTGAGAAGGAAATATCATTAATTACCCATTTGATGAAAAACACATTCAACCACATGAAACTTATATGAACCTAGAATTTCACCTGCATGACATGAAGAAGCAGATGATCCCCTTCTTCTCCACACAAAGCATGCAATAGAAAATGGCCATGGCTGTATCAATATACAGACAATGGATTATTATCTTTTCCATATATTTTTTCCTACTAAAATGCGAAATGTTAAAGAATTTTATATTGATTTTTATTGGGGAAAACAGCGAAGAACAATTTTTGTTAATGATATATTTTTTGTCTTCTGAAATGTGCAATAATTATTAATATTTTATTCTATCTCAGGAAATACACAGTCATGGTATATTGTGTTTTAGATGAGAAAAGATAGTTTGGAATGTTTTAAGTGTTTTTTTTTTTTCATATTCTTAATCCTTTTTTTGAGTTATTGACTGGCACTCCTCCAGATGTTTCCTTAATGCCTACTGTCCAAAAAATTGTTTTATTCAAGATGATGCACAGAAAAGTAGTCACTGAAAGACAAAGGACTCTATATGTTTTCTTCCTTTAAGCAGGCACTTAGGAGAGAAAACATTAGTACATTTATAGGATTATTTTAATGTCAAATATGATGCGGAGGGGAAAATTAATGCTCCAGGATTTTTTTAAATATTTGCTAAACCCTTTTCTGACAAATATTGAATGGGGCTTAGTGGAACAAATGGGGCTTAAAAATAATATTTTGTCTGGAGTGCCACTTACCCTTGCTACGTCACTGATGGCGCAACATCGTAATAAAACTGTGAAAGTTTTATTTTTATTTATTGCTGTTGTTTTAATTTCAGAAGAAAAATAAGGTTATTGAATGCATACCACTAACTAAAAATGCAGATAAAGTATTTAACATGCTAAATTATTTATATCACCAGCGTTAATCAATAAGCAATGTCTAGAAAAGCATTTTGAATCGTCATAACCGAAGATCTGCGGGAGGAAAATATGCCACGATGGTTATATTTTTGCATGGGCGAAAATTCTAGATGTTATCAGAAAGGTTTGAAGATTAATAACATATGGCGGCAAAATAGAGTTAAAAATGAATTACAGAGATCCCAGATATTTTTCCCAGAGTACCACTTAACTTTGCTCCGTTACTGATGGCACAACATCGTAATAAAAATGTGAACGTTTTATTTTTATATTTATTTATTGCTGTTGTTTTAATTCCAGAAAGAAATAAAGGTTATTGAATCCATATTACTAACTAAAAATGCAGATAAAGTATTTAACATGCTAAAGTAATTACATTATAAGCGTTGATCAATAAGCAATGTCTAGAAAAGCATTTTGAATTGTCATAACTGAAGATTTGCGGGTGAAAAATATGTCACGATGGTTATCTTTTTGTATGGGCAAAAATTCCAGGCGTTATCAAAAAGTTTTAAAGAGTAATGTCATATGGCAGCAGAATAGCGGTAAAAATGTGGGTGCATTAAAAATGAATTACAGAGACCCCAGATATCACTGTGAGAGCAGTCTTCCCGAACTGGTATTTAAGGAGCTTATATTTATTATGACCAGATGAAATGAAGAAATAACTGTTGCTGTGTATTTTTTTCACAATATTATGGTAAGTACAAGAAATATGTATGATTATTTCTTATTTGTTGTAGAGATAGGGCGTCTCTTACTTCTTATGCTACCTAAATTTTGAAAAAAATTGCAAAAAATAAATGTTTAATGAATATTTTTATTTCACTAACCTTTCGTAGCTTTGTTTTTATTGAAATCCAATTCATTACATACTTTTCAAAATCTGAACAATTTGTTCACTGTTTAAACTTCTGTATTTTCACTATTATTTTTTCTGTCAGTAATTCAAATCTTAATACCAACAGCAGAAGGAAAGTTACATGGCGCCATCTGTATTGAGAAATAACAACTTAATGTAAGTTAGTTAAATTTAAAATAATCGAAAAGGATTCATCAAGGGTGATTTTTTCCCTTTGAATGGGTAATTTAAAAAAGATGGTATTCATAAAACTTTAATTTGCTGAACATTTATTTCAAACAGTGATAGTTTTAAACACTCTTAATTTCATATGTTGAAAAGACAAGAAAAAAATACTTATTAAAACATAATTGTGTGGAACTTTTTGTTTTAAAGTTACTATAATAAATCAGAATTTTTTATTTGGTTCCATTTCTTATTAATCACTGAAATATTTCATTTTTTGATGAATAATGATTCCATATTTAATCGATGAATCGCGTTTAAAATTTTAAATTTAAATTCTCGGTACACAAGATGGCAGCACGAGTTCTTTGATCGACTTTCTATTATATCTACTTTATTATTTTCTTTTATCGAATCAGTGAAACTATATGAATGAATTTCAATCAATTGTACTATAACGATAATTAATAAGCTCTTTAATGGCCTCGTTCTCAGATAAAGCTATAAGGCGCTGGAACTTTTTTTCTCATTAATAGGACAGTGATAGTATATTTAAGGAGTTTAGCAGTGGTCAGTCTCAAATAGCAATGCTCTATGAATTTAAATAAAGTATGATGGTATGGACTTTTATTCATATAACTGTTTTTTTTCCCTTAAGAGAATCAATTCAGCTATTTCGACACACATTTTAGGGCAACAAGACTACTTTTTTCTCTAAATAATAAAAATCTACAACCAAATTAAAAAATAAAATCTACAGCCAATTTATTGAAATCCTTCCTTTGAGAGATAATCTTAGATGAAAGAAAATAATAATAAAAATAACGAGAGAAATTATTGTTGTGAAGAAAATTTATTCAACTGAAGAGCACTATGTAGTTTTGAGGGTAGAGAGAAAAGTAGTGTTTCTGAATATATATCGTCATAAACTTTTAGGCTATTGTGCAAAAAAAGAAATGGTAAATTTTTTTACTTAATTTTCAACATATTTATTGCTATTTGTTAACTGAAAAATGTATATATTTACCTGTACTTTTTAACATTTTCTGATGATTATGCCGATGCTTAAAATGCGTATTCTTTAGTGATAAATTACACGGATATAAAGAATAAATATTTTTACAACATCCAAGTTCATTTCGAATAAGATTAAAAGTGTGAAAGCGTCTTTCTTTATATTTAAGCTTATTTCAAATAAACTTTGATTGAAAGTGTGAATATATTCTTAAGATGTAAATTTTTTTGAAATAAAGTTAAACATAAAAAAATAAGTTCTAAGTATCTACTGTACGTTTTCAGGAGAGGTTCATGCAAATATTTCTCTTCATAATATAATTCATATAAACAGTCCATTAGAGTTTTGTGAGATCAATCGATTTTGACAAAGATGAAAGAAAAGAAACATTCAAATTAAAAAAAGATCACAATTTAAATGAAGCTTTAAAACATGAAGGTAATTACATTTTAAACAAATTTAAATGCGTTGCTACTACCTTTTTGAAACGCCTTTAAAAGAAATTTTAAAGGCGCCTTTAATTCCAGGATGCATATAAAATGGCCTTTTAAAAATATAATTGAAGATTCGGAGAATTCCTGCTTTTAGAGTTTCATATGTGGTATGTCTAGATCATACTAAGTAATATTTTGTGCTTTTTTATACGGAAATAATATTTTCTCATAATTACACAATAACTGGAGTTAATTTTATTCAATTTTAACTAGTATGGAAAAGATTGTATGGAATGCAAAATTATCGGATGTAATCGTAGATCTACCATCAGGTTCAGAAGGGGTGGAAATAATGGATGCTTCATTTTTCCATAAGTTCCTTATCATTGAGATAGAAGAACAAATCAGACAAGTCAATTCGGTATCTCTTCAAAACAAACATTTTTTGTTTGAAATTTATTTGTTACCAATAATTGCTTTCAAGTGAAATTGAATTTCAACCACAAACTTTGATTGTCCCTTACATGATCTCTATTTATAAACGTGAAATATCATTCCACGAAATCTCCTTTATTAAACACTTTACATTTGATTAATGATTGTTTCTTTGTTATAAATGAGCTATAAGGAAAGACTTTTCGACTTTGCAATTTTAATTAATCAAAAATTATACTCCATTTTAATAGTTTTCCCACATTAATTTCGTAATATAATATTGTATTAAAACTGTTTTTATTACCATCTTTCAGTTCAAAAAATTGATTTAAAATGAGTAATGATTTCATCAAAAAAGACTTTTAGTGATATCAAATAAATAACAATGCAATTCTATTGATATTTTTTAAATAACAAAATTTAGTAACAATGTTTTCTTACGTGTAATCAAGTCCAACGAAATAGCAAGACTATTAATTATTACTGTGAGAAGTAAGATTATTTTTTTCAATTTATTTCCTACACATACTTTCACATTTTGTTCCCTTCCAACAATTTGTTTCAATCAATTTTTCAAAATTATAAATACAGTTCGTAACACAACTACTATCACAAGGAAATTTTAGTCAAATATATTGCTTCGATAAATCTCTGTTCTTGTGCAATTCTCTCTTTCAATGTCATGATAAGAACGTTTCTTTTCTAAAAAATATATCACCACATATGTTATTAGAACATTGTTAGGATTGATGAATGAAAAAAATCGTAAATGTTGATAAAAATCTTGCAAATTTGACAATGGTACACAAAAGTTTTCTTAAGTCTAATTGAATTAATTTTATCTATTTTTAGTTTTGAAATGCAATGAATAATTAACTTTAGAAGTAAGAAACGTGATTAAACAGATAGCCATTTATGTCTTATTGCACTGACGATTGATTTCTTTGACAAAGCGAGCGTGTGAGATTCTAGATTTCAAACAAAATAAGTTTTCATTGTTTCCATATAATTTCTTTCTTCTTATGTAATTTGATCCGTAAACGCAAATTACCTTCTTATTGTATTTAAATTATTTTGTTATTGTATGCGTAAAGATTTTTTAAATTATTCAATCATAAAATATGCATGTCTTAAGTATTGTTCTTCCGTTTTCCTATGCGTGTTTCAAATCAGTTATTGAAGTTTTTTATAATTTTATTTATTTCATTAAAGTTCAAAGTTTGGCCGAGAACATAGACAGTTAAATTAGAGTATCAACATAAGGAAAAGTGCAAGAACAATATTTTAAAATATGTTACAGGTTAAAAACTTATTAAAAAATCCAAAATTCTAAATTTCTTGCCTCTGAAACCTTCTTATGTCATTAAATGAGAGGTGCCTCAACCAGGTTATTTAAAAAATGTTTCTCAAATAGCTATTGAATTACTTCCTGGATAGCTAGTGCTGACTAAGAAAGAGTTTTAAAAATTTCTAACAAGATTTTTGATATTAATAATTAAAATATTAATTATAATTTACTACTAATAAAATCATTCTAATTAGAAGTTTTATTCAAATAAATTTAAAGGTTTACATTTTTCCTCAATAACTTTGTAACATATTACTATAAATAAATTATTTTTATTTTACATTTAAATTTTAAAAATTTGGCTTTACAGCGATATAATTTTTCTGTGCAATTGTTTCCTTAATTGGAACAAAATTTAACAATCTTTTTAAATATATTGGGTTGTTCGGAAAGTCATTTCGTATTTTTTTGTCAAAATGAAAAGAAATTTTCGTTTAATAAATAAATTATTTATTAAATTATAAAATTGCCATTCTGGTCTAATACCTTTTGCCATATTTTTGGTAGTAACATGATTACACGCTCATAAAAGTTTTGGTCTTTGCTGTAAAAAAAAACTGATCGAGGTGGTTTTTGGCCTCCTCATTTGAAGGAAAAATTTTGCAAATCAGTTCTGGTACTGATGTACTGTTAACAAATCTTCTCCACACATATTGGCTAATTTATTTCTGGCTTGAACAGCATTTTTACCTTTTATAGCAAAAAAGAAAAAAAGGACGAAAATGCTGTTTATTGCTATCCATATTTAAAAGGGCACCACCCAAAAACTACTGCGAAGAATCAGCTGCACTTTTTCACACTCAAGCCTTGCTATATCAGCTCTTAAAAGATAAAATGATTTTGCGGTTTAAGTATGAAATTGGGTGCGAAAAATGCAATTAAATCCTTTGTCAGGAAAAAACGAAATTACTTTCCGAACAACCTAATATTTTAAGTTAATGCATTTTAATGTTTTATTTATTTCATTTATATATACATGCATCGCAATGATATGAAATGCATTTTTTAATATATTGTGCAATTTTTAATATAATGCATATTGTTAATATAATTAATAGTAAAATTTAAAAAATAAAACATGAATAAAATGAAACATTAGAATGTGAAATTCTAATTTCTAATAAATATTCTAACTTATTCATTTTACGGGAGAGACCACATTAGGTGAATTATATACTCTTTTATCATCCAACTCTTTTACAATTCGAGGATGATAGGGGTAAAAGTTTCTTTACTTTCTATCCAAGACAGAATCAATCTTCGCCTTCCGGCAGAGATTACTTACAGTTATCTTTATTGTCATACACATTTATCCATCAAATGGAATTCATTTATCGTCAACTTTACCGTCATATGTCTATATAAAGAAAAGAAAATTTATTTATCATTAACTTTACCGTCATATGGTTGTATGACGAAAAGAAAATACATTTATAATTAGCTTTGCAATCACATGGCTGCATGAAGTAAAAGACATTTTCATAGCGTATTACCATTTAGTTTATATAATTTTAATTTATTTGAAATTATACTATTTCATTAAAATATTTCTTAGAAGTTTACTTAATTAAGTTGAAACCACTGAAGAATATTTGTCGCTGTTTACTGTTTAGAATTCACCACATTACGAAGTTATATATTATAAATTACGAAATTATGCAAAACATTCTGAACAGGACCTTAATTGAATGGGATTCTTTAAGGGGTTCTTAATTGATATTCTTCTAAAGATGACGAATAAAGAAGACTGAATGGGGTGTTGTAAAAAAGCATTTGCATGCAGTAATAAATTAACAAAAAAAAAATCCCTTACCATCTTTTTTTTTAATAATGCTGATGAATGAGTCTAAATTTCTTTTTCAATCCCAATATTTTTAAATCGCTTCGTATAGAAATTTCATAAAATCTGCACAAGTGGTCTGATTTTAATTTGCTTGAATTAAATTTGACATAATACTTCGTGAGAGTAAATTTAGGTAATATGTTTTCTCTTAACCTAAATTTTGTTGAGATTTTTCTCTTCTTTTAGATCTATAAAATGCAATATTTCTTGAAATAATTCTTCCTTCTTTTGAAAATTTCATTATTTTTAATCGAATGCTTTTAGAATTTTCGACAGTAATAACATTAAAGGTATTTGCAATTATTGCGTGGATATTTGTCATTTTTGTACGAATATTTGCACTTACTGCGTGAATATTTGCCATTATTGTGCGAATATTTGCAATTATTGCATGCATATTTTTTAAAGTATTGATATATTACCAATTTTTATAGTTTCCCATGTCTTCATCTTAATATTTAACCCTAAATCATTAATCTTTTATGATTATGTTGCATTTTGTTTAACATTAAATTTAATTATTTCTCAGAAATTTTTTCGAATGACATTAAATGCCAAAATTTGATAATAGGAAATTAATTTCATCAAGAAAGAATATTAATCATGTTTGTAAAAACATGCATAAATTTTTGATGAGGAAATGTATATTGAATCTAGCTTTTTCTGCTCATTTAAAATAAGGGTTCTCTCTCTCTTTTTTGCAAAATTGCTATTTGTTATTCTTATTAAAGAACAATTTATTGTATGTATTAAGGAACAAGTGAACAAATATATATATATATATATATATATATAACACTACAATTTTTCATATGTTTCAAAAATAACAATTTATTATTTAAGATTTGTAGTACTAAAACATGTTGCAGCAATATGATCCAAGCTCACTTCACTAAATACGATGAAATATGTAACAGAAATATGGATTTGTAATTCAGCTGTCGGTATTTCTATATAAAAATATTAACATATATTTGTATGCTTAACATGAAATATATAAGGATGTATAACAAGCAAACATATAAATATATATTATTAGATTTGAAAACTTCATTGTAATAATAATAATTAATGATACCGTTATGTAGAAAAAGACGAAGACTAGTAGCAATCTCAGAAAATTAATCATTTATGATAAATTGTGTAACATCATTCAAATAGTATGTTTGCAGCTTTATCCGAAATGTCTTGGAAGTCTACACTAGTTTATATGAATTATGAAAATTGGATAATTGCTGGTACATCTAGCTGAATTTTTCTGAATATCCCTTGAAAATTCTCATATGCCGAATCACAGCGCTCTTTTAAACATCTGCTTGAAAGAAATTGTTCTTGAAAAACAACAGAATCTACGAAAAACATATTGAATCCACCTGCCTCATAGATAAGCTGAGTTGAGGAACCTACCTTCATTATCTCTGAGGTGGGACTGCATTGGTTTAACGAGCAGATGAACAAACGATAATTGAATAGGCCTGAGAAGAATAAAAGTCGGGAGGCGTCAAGAATTTCAATGCTTAAGAGCCCTATCATCAGACTGTTAGTTCATTGTTTTTAAATCAGCTCGAAAACAGAATGAAAAGATTTCATCAGGGATTCAAGTCAACCGGATCCAATTTCAAACTTCCACAAAGGATGAAGAGTCAAAGAAACAAATTTTTTATTGCATAGAACATGTATTCCCTTATCGACAGAGATGATTCACGTGGATTATATTTTGTGTTTAATAACTAGTTTCAAGCTGAAAATTACCTTTTGTATTTTCAGTTAAGGTATCCGACTACGTTTAAAACACTGGTTATCGACCACAATGGCGATTTTTAAAAAATTCCTATTATTTCTTGTAGTTCAGACATTTATCATCCTAAAACATCCAGACATTTATCATCATTTATATTTTCTAAGAAAAGGAAGGTCTGACCTATCATCTAAGGGAATTTTAATCAAAAAATATTTTTTTAACTAAAATTAATCTTCAATTTTCTCAAAACTTTAATTTTCATAAAAATTATCTACCATTAATATGATATTCCCAAAACTAATAGAGGTATTTACGTAAAAACTTTAGGGTGTGTTTTAAATAATTTTGGTAATGAAATAAACCAAAACTTTTAATGTTGATGAAATATTTTTTTTATTTTTAGGCATTTTTAGGAAAATTAAATTGCAAATTTATGGAAAAAATGCATATATACGTATATTTTTACCCGTAATTTCCTTTCTTGTCAAGAGTTTTCCTAGATTTTGATTCATTTCATTCTTCATTATATTCTATAACATGAGGACAAAGAAAAATAGGATTGGTGCAATACCATTTTGTGTAGAGTGTAAACCGTTTTGGTTAAACTTCATTAAAATTTACCGCAAATTTTTCCTTTTCTCAAAATATATTATAACTTCAAGTAATTCTTTTTTTATTCTTAGTGTTTATAATTGGAAATACATCTAAAAACCCTAAATACTTTTCAAAAAATTAAATTTTTCAAAAAAATTCCTTCAAACGCAGTCGGATACCTTAAATAGTTTTATTTCTTAAATCGTGTTTCAGAATAAAAGCTGTTAGCGGCAAAATACGGTTCTACCATTTGTAATAAAAACAAAATGTTTTTGTGGTATACACCGGAAATTTTCATTGACTGGCTTTTGCTACATAAATCCCATTAAACCCGGTATCCTGGCTTAAGGGTATAGTATTTTCTCCGTGTTATGGGTGTCCCGGGCTCGAGTCCCGGTTCTGGAATGGTTGTTCTATCTGTGAGATGTATGAATGCGCCACACTGTAAAAAGTGATTGTGCAAACGAATGTGATGGATGAAATAACTAAGTGGTACTCTTGGCCCTAATTGGCGCTACTGAAAAAACTAGAGACTCTCATTTCGGCTTAAATCACCGACAGATAGTTGTCAGCGGTCTTCTAAAGTGCTATAATTAGTAACAACAAATCCAATCAAATCATCAACTATTATGAAAAGAACGGTGTATCTAGATAGTTTTAAGTTGATTGTTTAATTTCATGTCAATTTCTATTTATATAATAGGATTTAATTTATTTTCTTCATGGATTAAATTTCGAAATATCAAGTTTCATTAAGCCTAGAAGTAGAAATGAGATCATATTGCTATCGAATAATTTTAAATCAAAATGATTTAAATTATTTGTGTGTAGTAACAAAACTTTGTAATGCAAATACGCTAGAACGATTTTATAAGGTAAATGTGCTAAAACGATTTTATAATGCAGATATGTTACAAGGATTTTACAACGCAACTGCGCTGAAAATTACTTTAAAGTTTTGTCATTCTTAGTCAAGGAATCCTGAATTAGAAAGTCAATTAATTTTATACTTTTGTCAATGATGCTATTCTTGGGTTGTTGGTTTACAAATTTAAGATATTTTTATGCTTCACTTACAGAAATTATGCTTAATCTTTGTTTGTCTTGAGAAGTATCAGAATTGAATTAGATATTGGCAAAATTTTTCTTAGACATTCAGAATTCACTTATTATATTACCAAGAAGAATTTCAAAAATCAGTATAAATACGAAAGTGAAGATTCAAAATTTTGGATAATCACCGAAAGTAAAAATTAAGATTTTGTAAGGAAAATAAATAATTTTCATTTTATTTCAAAAATCTGTTATTTGAACGCATAAATATTTCAGTAAGATTTTAGTTTGGTACTAAATGATGCGGCTGATTTTCTCGAACAATCAACTGAAGTTTGGTTTATGAAAATGTTTTATGTGTAGATAAACAAACATACTAATATTCAAGTGTTTTATGTGCTTTTTTAGCCTTTATTATTGACTTTGAACGAGATTTTGTAAATGATATTTCATACAAAGTCTAATGAGATAAAATTTTGAGATATTGTACAGTTGTATACTCTGGATGACCATAAACTATTAAAATTTTTTTAGACTTTATTATTAGTTTACTAATTAATTCAATTTATTTTTTAACTCCTTGCGCATGATGTTGTACTTTATTGTTAATTTAAGAAAGAGATGTATTTAATCTTTTGTAATATTTGTATTAATAAAGCATTAAAAACTAGAAAATAATAAAAAATATCTGATTTTCGAAAGTAATAAAGGTACGCTTTTAAAAACTATGAATGAAATTAAAGTTTCGTGTAGCCAATTTTTTGATTATGCTTATTTCTCTATTTTTAAATTTGCATTATTTCTGTCCTGCAAATATTTTTAACTTAACACAAATTGGGTAATATTTTTTCCTATTCAGGTAACTTTAAAAATAAAGCCCGCTGTTTGCCAGAATTCAGAACAATTTCACCAATTAGCATACAGTTATTTCCAGAAACATTTAAAAATTCAGTGCTTAAGAGAAATCCACAGAGAAAATATTATTTTCAATGATGTGATGACATGAATAAATAGAATACGATAAGCCATCTCAGACAATAAAAATTTTCATGATTGTAATTAAACCTCAACAATTATAATTGAATGTTTAATTTTTTAATGTGAGACACATATTTTTGTCTTTTGTAATGAAAAGCTAAGTAAGTTTAAATATTTAAATTTATAAAACTCCTCAATTGTCTACCTTTTTCAAAAAGTTAATTAAAAAAATTATTTTTAGCTTCATGTTCATATTCTATGGATTTTTGAAAAATCCATAGAATATGAGTTATAAATCAAAATGTTTTATAAAAGATGGAAATTCCTAAAAATTATGAAAAAATATCAAAAGGATAGTGAAAGGAATTGAAAGTGAACTGTAATCACCATTAGTGGTAAGATGATAAAGTGAATTTTTGACAAATGCTTTATAAATCTTGATTTATTTTGTGTACATATATTATAAGACATTTGGAGGCCATGTTGGCTTATTGCAAGAATCTCCTGTTCGAAACAGATCGATTAGAAGTTTGATACCATATTATCCTATACATGATGTCCGCATGTTAAATCTTGCAGAATCGGTCAAAGCTCTACGTAATGCAAAATGTAAAATGATGGCGCATGAAACATTCACTAAGGTGCATCTCTCGCTATTTTTACGAATTTAATGTGTTTCCAAATAGTCTCAGTGTGAATATGTAATTGACTCCCAATAATAGCATGCTGACTGAAGTTTAATTTTTTAAATTCATTTTTTCTACAATAGTTTATGATACTGTTTGTGCGTTGGAAGTTATTTTCTCGCCATGACATTTTGTGAACGAAATAAAAAACTCCTTAAGAGCTGCAGGAGACTATTTAAATTAAAACTCTTCGCAAATAAAAAAGACTTCAATAGGAAATTTTGAATATCCATAATTAATTATGAACATTTGGAAGCTTCCCAATCTACTTGCAACTAACGGAAACTCTTCAATTAACGGTTCTTTCCATTTAATCTAACCTTCCAAAACAAAATTCCCTTTGATTAATTAATTCTCAAGTTAAATGAGAATGGTTTCTTCATTCGTTAAGTGCTGATTGAAACAGCAGAAAAGAAAACAACAGTATTTCCAATTTATGCTTGCGATGCAAATTGAAATTGTCATTTGTCTCCCGAGTTCACTCGGCAAGGAGCATTTTAATTTATGAAAACAACAAAAAGCCGTTTTATTCAGCTACAAATATAATAAATGAAAACTGTCGGGATAAGAGAGTATTTATTAATAAGTGCGCCGTTTCTTTTTATTCTTCCCACAATTCACCGATGGAGACGTAATTCTCCAACTTCGCTTAAATTTGAACGCAATCTTATTGTCAATTTCTGCCTTCAGCGACGCTTAATCCAGTCATTTCTACTTAAAAATGACAACAGCATAGCTTCGCCTATATTATCCATCTAATCAAAGGTGCTACTGAGGAGGTGGGGAATAAGAATTCTCACATCGCCCCCCTCCCCAATTAAGGAGTCGATTAAATTCACCCTTCCTAAACGAATTGGATTTTCAAAGGAATATATTAGACAGGGGTTGAGTTTACGAGGGAAAAAAATACACTTTCATCTAGAAGTCTTTATTTCGGAATTGCAAATGGAGATCTCCTTCTGTGTTAATGATGAATTTTAGACTTTATGAATTCATGGAATTAAACCTATATTTAGCTTTTGAAATACAGTTTCTTTGAGATTATTTCAGATAAAACTATCTCAAGCATTCTTCATGTTAATATATGTTAAATTTTGTTGTATTCTTTAAGCAAAACTCCTTTTAACTGGAATATTTTCTAATACTATTAATAGTTATTCATTTAGAAGAAGAAGAAGGTTCAATAATTACAAAATTATTAACATTCTTTTCAGAGCTGAAAATTATTACGTTATTCTTATATCATAATTTGTATCTTCTTTTTTATCTGCAAATGACTGATAGGAAAAACAGTCATTCTATGATACTATAACAAGGATATTTCAAACCATATTATAGTCTAGTTACTGCCATTCAAAATTTGTACCTTCTATAATAATTTAAAAGGAATAAAGAAAACATTTCATCTTTTTTTTACAACAAATTAAGGTTTTTCAGCAAAAACGAGCATCTGTCTATTCAGAATTTACAAAAAGCTTTCGTCCTTTATGTGCATTCTCTTTATAACTCTTCTTATTATGCTTTGATATAACTTAATCAAAAATATGCATTTTTGACAAATACACTCCTATTCTATTATAAATAATAATTTTAATTAAAAGGCTATTATAAAAATCTCTGAGACAATGTGATTGTCATAGTATCACCTTGACACTTCAACATTGCCTCATGTTTGTATTTTCTATTCCTGAGAATTTCTTGTTATAATTGCATGCGATATTGTTCATCTTTACTTCAAGCAGTACTATAATAAATATTTAGCAGGTCTCAGTTCAAGAGATTAATGGGATGACCATAAACTAATTACTCCCGACCAGCTCAAAAGCATACAGAGTAATTGAATAAACTGGATGCCTCAGCAGCCTACTCTTGGGTCATCACCGGCCACGGTACAACTCTTCCCTACAGATGCACGTCTCGTCATCAGCAAGGAGTAACCAACTTCACATCATTAGTTTACTCTTCAAGTAGCAAGAACCAACCTCCATACGCAAGCTTTTCATTCTAATATCTGAAGTATCAATAAGTAGGACAAATTCAGGGATAAAAAATAATTCAAAAGACAAGATAATGCTGCATGAGTAAGAAAGTTACTAATTCAAAAGTTCACCAATCAACAATAGATATCATTTATGACATTCATAAATCATTAAAAACCATATTAATAATATATGTAAAATGATACGGAACTAGAAGCTAAAATAACATGTAAAGGAAATAAATATACACCATACAAATCTTTCGCAATCAATATGAATATATATAAATAAATAACGAGTAAAGGAACGAATAACAATAAAATTATTTTTGTTTCTTTCATTCAAATCAGATACTTGGATTTCAGTGATTGTTTTCAGTGCAAGTTTACGAAACGATTCGAAATGCAATTTAAAAATGATAACTATATTATGTACTTTATAATTTTTTTATAAAATTATATATCTTTCAGTCAGGACTTTCTATTTCTTATACTTGCTATTAGTAATAAATTTATTAATGACGTTTAAAGTAAAATTAATAGTTTTTTTAAGCTAATTATCTTCATGAATAAAAAATAATCTTTGCTTTCAGACATTTGAATTGATTTCGTATTTCATAGAAAATACAAAATGAAAAAAATTACCATTTAAATACAATTATATAAATGAAATACAATAATATATTATTTAAATTTTAAGTACCCCTTTACGAAGGTGTTCAATATATATATATATATATATATATATATCTCCTTCCTTCCTTCCTTTCATTTTTCAAATAGAAAAAAGTTATTTCGCTTTACATATCACACGTGATGATAATGGTGTTTTTTTTTTTTTTTTTTTCCTAGGCGCTATTTATTAGAATCAATGATCGAAACTCGACTGGCAATTATTTTTCGTGCAATCGGTCTGCTCCAGAAGTTCGCTCATTCAAGTAGCTTTTATAAATTAATACCAGAATGCTTTGGGACCCAAAAAGGTTTAACGAAGCTCCGAATCGAAATCGAAATGAAGATGCATTCGGTTCGGAAAAGCCGGGAAAAAGGGGGTTGAATATTTTAAGAAGACAAGGCTTACAATAGACTTGATTCAATGGCTTCATCTACCCAAAAGTCTGGCTTTCCTGCATCATTGATACTCAAGGCAGGTTCCCCTAGGTACTCCACGTCTAATAAATTGGATTCTCTTGCCTACAAGCAGCCCAAAGTTAGGTCACGTGCCTACAGCTTCTATAAGTCTTTTTTCCCTTCACTTTTGGTGAGCCCCAACCCCATCCTGATAGATCTCCCCTTGGCCACATTTGGCGATTTTGCCTTTCCCATCCACACAACAAGGGATTTCCATCCTCTACTGGGAACACTTCCGGATATTCTGCTCCAAATGATACGATTCAGAAGTACCCCTCATTTGACCGGATAAAATGTTACATTACATATTTGACCTCTCACTTAGATTTTCTTTTTACGGATTTTCTTATTCAAGGAAACAAAATTAATCTGAATTCTAATTGAAATAAAAATTGCATCCCTGCACAACACCTTGAAATTGTAATACAGCTTTATTCAATAGTGAAAGAAAATTTAAAATAAGACCATTGATATCTCACATCTATGATATAGATTTTGCGTTTTTTCTTCCTAGTATCTTTTATAACATAATGAGGAGTTGTTAACAGCATGTTTTTGTTTCTTCAACATAATTTCGTGTACATTTTAATTTCGACGATACAAACTGTATGTTAAAATTAAGTTTTGAATTAATTGTTCAATTTTGTGATCGATTAGTATTAAACACATGCTATTCATAATTGAAGATAAATATTTATTTCAGATATTTTCATTTATATTACGATTTAAATTACGATTTTATATACCACTACTAACAGGCTGCAAGAAATTAATAACAAATCTGGTTTTTACATTTTTATAGTTATTCGTCGATGTTACTCGTATTTTAAAAACTCAATTTGTGAGTTATCGTTTGTGTTGCTATAAGTTTTCATAAGATGCATCGTTTCGGTCAACTGCCCTGAACGAGGAAAGTTTTATTATTTTAAAATAAATAGTTGTGCATGTATCTGATACGAGAAATGACTACTCTTCAATGGTGCGATGTTGAGTGAAATATCTTTTTCAATTGGATACAATTGTAGGAACAGTTTTATTTTCATTTTGTCAAAATATAGTGCCTATATTCAACATGAGCAAATAAATTTTCACTACGGTATTTAATTACTTCTTTTTCCGCGTCTCTTTTCAATAGTGCTTTACAAACATTCATTTCTTTTCATTCCATAAAGTTATATAGATTTTCTTCAAATTCCTATAGATTTTGTATAATTCATTATTACTTTTTATAAAATCATTTACCTTAACAAAATTTAATGCAAACTCTAAAGAAAGAAAAAGAGTCATAGGATGACTGTTAATATCGTGTCGGTCCTCCTTTTGCCCGGCGAAGTGCAACAACTCGACGTGTCATGGAGTCCACAAGTCGTTGGAAGTCCTCTGCAGGAATATTGAGCCATGCTGTCTGTATAGACGTCCATAATTGTGAAAGTGTGGATGGTGCAGGAGCTTGGGCACGAACGGAACTTTCGATGATGTCCCATAAATGCTCGATGGGATCCATATCGGGCGATCTAGGTGGCCAGATCATGCGCTTGAATTGTCCGGAATGTTCTTCAAACCAATCGCGAACATTTCTGGCCTGGTGACATGGCGCATTGTCATCCATAAAAATCCCATCGTTGTGTGGGTACGTAAAGTCCATGAATGGCTGAAAGTGAACTGCAAGCAGCTGAACATAACCATTTTCAGTCAATGATTGGTTCAGTTGCACCAGAGGACCGAGTCCGTGCCATGTAAAAACAGCCCACACCATTATGCAGCCACCACCAGCTTGAACAGTGCCTTGCTGACAGTTTGGGTCATGGCTTCGTGGGGTCTGCGCAACACTCGAACTCTATCATCAGCTCGTAACAACTGAAATCATGACTCATCTGACCACGCCACGGTTTTCCACTGGTCTAGGGACCATTCGATATGCTCACGAGCCCAGGAGAGTCGCTGCAGGCGATGTCGTGCTGTTAGTAAAGGCACTCGAGTCGGTCTTCTGCTGTCATAGCCCAAGGAAGACAAATTTCGCCGCACAGTCCTATCGGACACGTCCCTCGTACGTCCCACATTGATTCCTGCAGTTATTTGACGAAGTGTTGCGTGTCTATTAACATTGACCATTCTACACAGACGTCGGCGGTCTCGGTCGTTAAGTGCAGGTGGTCGCCCACTGCGCTGTCCATGATGGGATGTGATGCCTGAAATTTCATACTCTCGGCACACTCTTGATACTGTGGATCTCGGAATGTTGAATTCACTAACGATATCCGCGATGGAATGACCCATGCGTCTAGCTTCAACTAACATTCCACGTTCAAAGTCTGTTAATTCTCGTCGTGCCGGCATAAATCACGAAAAACCTGTTCACATGAATAACTTGAACACAAATGAAAGCTCTAGAAAACGAACTGCGCATTTCTACTTTTTCGCTGCGATACTACTGCCATCTGTATATTTGCATATTGCTATCCCATGACTTTTGTCACTTAAGTGAATATATATATATATATATATATATATATATATATATATATATATATATAAGTATTTGAAGTGTTGAGTGCCATTGTGGTGAAATCTACGCATTAAATTTTGGCATTGTAATTTGTAAACATTGAAATTGTACTATTCTCCAGCATAGAATAACCAAAATTCTTTCTACTGACTCTGTCTTTAAAAGAATGCTCGTTTTCATCTTAATTAGGTGTTTATTTCACTTTAAAAAATTACAAATTGGTCTATTCTCAATTGGCTTGCCTCATTTTAACTAGGAATAAACTGTGAACAGCGGCAATGAAATGTGTAGCCCAGAAACTTACTTTTCCGTTCTATTCTTTTATAATATTCCATTATATTTTTCATAGAAATTCTTAGTCCATTATATTTGTTATGGTATGCCTTTAATTTATCTTAATTTATTATTCACAGATAATATCAAGCAATTACTTCAGCATGACTTGGTTTTTATGCGCTATTTCTCTGAAGTATCAATTTCTTCTAATACGTTGAATTTGTCCTGCCATAGAAATATATCATTTCTACGTGCCACATTTTCTAGATCTTGAGGCAACTTCTGTCTGTGCATCAAATTGTCCGTTTTATCAAGTTCCGATTTCTTCGTTTTCCTGCCATATCTTTTTGAACGTGAGTCAGTATCGTTCTGTAGATTATATCTTAATGATTGTTTGTCCAATAGTTTTGCTCAAACATTGCAATTGTTTTCGTTTTTCCTTTTTGATTCTGTTCCATCCCCAATTTTTGCATTTGGGAAGTTGTCTCAAATATATTTAGCAGAGGTTTCACAGAATCAAAATACTTTTTCATGGCACAAGATTTCTAAATAAAGACTAAGTTGAAACCAATTTTATTGAATCTACATACTATTCTGGTATTGCATTTTCAATCTGAATCATGACCTTAGAGCAGGACCATTTTTCAAGGTGTCATACTGCATTACAAAAGGAATGTGTGCGCTGTGAATGTTTGATTTATAATGAACAAGCTTATATTATAAATCTTAGCTGATCGAGAATTAAAACTTAAAGATTATACAAATATCTTTCTTTGTAACTTCTGGTTTAGACAGGAATTTTTGAATCGAGCAAATTCAGAACAAAACTGTTTTTGAATAATATTTTTAGTTATTCTATCCAAAACCATTAAAATTACATCTCATAGATGTTATACTTGTAATTTTAACTTCTTAATGAATAAAGGTAGTATTCAGTATTATCAAAATCATAAGGTTGTGGTTTTCTTGGTTTTAAGGTCTTGTTTCACAAGACTACGTTTTCAGATTATTTATATATCTTTAATTTTTTTAATTATTAATTAATTTTTTTTTCCTGTTATAAAATTCTGCTTACTGGTTTATATTTTACAGGTGATTGGAATTTCGAAGTTATAAAGTTCTTTACGTAAGACTGTGTTTTACAAATGGATATTTTTTTTTGCACATTTTTCATAAGAGGTTGAATTTCTCAAACGACTGACATCTTTTTAAGTATTAGCTGCTTACTTTAAAAAACTGTATAAATTATTCTAAATGTGGTGATTTTTCCACATTAATCTATATAAATAAAAATGAATATTCGTCTGTATGTCTTTTATGCGATTCCGATAAAACTTCGACTACTTATTACTTGCAGTTACGGTATGGTTATAGATGCAATACAATCGTCTAAAGTATGAAAAATATTTTCGGATCTATTTACCGCATTTATTAACCATGGATTGACCGCGAAATAACGCACCAAGGAGACACAACAGATTCAGTAAAGATGCTAAATATAATAAAATAAATAATAATAAATAATAAAGTTTTATCTTATTTTTTCAGTAACTTCCGTAAATATTATAGTACAAAAAATTTTGTACCATCTTAGTTTTGAAAAAATTATCTTTTAAATTAAATTAAAAATTTTATGGTATAAATATATTTTCTATGTTTAATCAATTTTAAAAGAAAATATTTTAATCCCATTTTCTTATTTCAAACTTGAGAATTCGAAACGAAAATTAAACAAATCACGAGATAAAATAGTTTCTTTCATTAACATCCTGCGAGCACACCAAGCTTGACAATTCTTAAAAAAAAAAAAAAAAAAATACACAAACCTAATATATAAAAATGAATATTTGTTTATAGAATAGAATAATAAAATTAGATCAAATAGTATTTATGCTTCTTTCATATGTATCCTTCAATTTTAATGAATGTATTCATTGCCGATAAGAAAATAAATATCATTCGTCCTCTCATTCTTAATTTAATAAGATAATTATTTCAAATTACAAACGATATTTCCAAAATTATTTCTCCTGCGGCAGCAACACGTCGGGTGGAAGCTAGTTCATAAATAATCTGTATGACTAAAAATCTAAAAATAAAATTCCGGATTGAACACAGTTCAATATTTCTGCTCCTATTTGAGGTGCAGGAGCGGTCAGTTCGGTGCCAAGAGCCGCGTGTGGCAACCCCTTTTGGTGTGTAGAAGGTGCTCGATCTCCGTTCTTCTTCGCCGTAAATTCCTTAATGGTGCAAGACTGTTTGTTACTGGGCAAAGCATTGGCAGCCGGAAACCGGCCATTAGGAAACTATTCGCCCACTTAGAGTTGAGTGCTTGTAAAAGCCCCCGGAATCAGTAGGGGAGAGCAAGTGAGAAAGAAAGGCAAATAAAAAGGGAAAACCGAATCCGGCGTCAACTAATCGAGCGACTAACAGCAAGGGAAACGGCATCGACTCAATCCAACGGAGTTGCTCCCTTTCTGTTTTTATGCACGCCTTTCCTTCTGCACTTTCTTACTGTCCAATTCAGTTTACCACCCGGGCGGCAAGTGTGCTATGGGGAGTTGGCCATCTCTATGCAGTGCCAGGGAGCGAGGGAGTTTTGCCCATTCTTCTCATCTCCTTATTTCAGCCCATCAATACGCGAAGCCCGGAGGCTCTGGGGAAGGCCAAAAAAGCGTAGAGATCCACCGGAATGAAGGAAAAAGCAGTCGGCACGTTCGCCTCTTGATGTGGCGAATGTTTTCGAAACATTTCTTTATCCTTCTTGGGCTTCAATGAGTTGAAAGGAGAGAAAACGGGAAAGAAGTGGAACGGGAATAGACAGCTTTCTTTTCTCGTTTAATTCCTCTTGCTCTCGGCATCTTTGCATACTAAATTATTTCCAATTCTGGAGAAATGCCGTTTTTGCTCAGAGATTCGCTCTAATCTGATTTTAGAGGCAAAAGCCTTGCTGAGTTCTTACGAATCGTCTTATTTGGTATTCCAGCCAGTTGCTGGAAATATTATTTGAGATTCACTTTTCTACCTTTTTCTTCTTTTTCTTTGCTTTTATCAATGGTGTATGGATTCCCTGCACTTTGCATCAAAACTCTAATGCTCAAATTTGTTTGCAGGAGACTTATTTGATTATTATGTATTATATAACGCTAGAAAATTCGATTAAATTAATATGCTCTTAAATTACTTTTTAATGTTTTTACAGAAATGGATATATTATATTTTTGACTGCAGTCTTCCGTTCTTATAATATAAAAATAAATTCTTGCGTCATTTTACGCGTTTGTAAATACAAAATCTAATAAAATGTCTTTAAATAGAAACAGAGTCAGTTCAGAATTAACTGTATGATGTTGCTATCAATCCTTTTTGTAGGAAACAGAAAATGCCGTTTTTGCTTAGAAATTCGTTCTAATCTCATTTTGGAGGCCTTACTGGATTCTTACAAATGGTCTTATTTAGTATTCCAGCCAGTTGTTGGAAATATTATTTGAGATTAACTTTTCCACTTCTTTTTTTTACCAATGGTGTATAGATTCCCTGCACTTTGCATACAAAATTCTAATGCTCAAATTTGTTTGCAGGAGACTTATTTGATTATGTATGTATTATATAACGCTAGAAAATTCGATTAAATTAATATGCACTTAAATTACCTTTTAATGATATGAAAGAAATTGAGATATTATGTTTTTGGCTGCAGTCTTTCATTTTTATATTCTAAAAATGGATTCTTGAGTCTTTTTAGACGTTTGTAGATAGAAAAGCTAATAATAAAATGTCTTTAAACAGAGAGAAATCATGCACTTTATTCAGAATTGACTCTCTCTAGTCACTTAGTCAACTCTGAATGAACTGCATGATGTTACTTTTAATCCTTCTTGTTTGTTTGTAT
>JAPMOQ010024920.1:1435803-1488257 GCA_026543055.1 Argiope trifasciata | reverse complement strand
AAGGCAATCATAGTATTTAGTGTGCGCAAATGCAGCTACCACCAAAACACTAATGAAACATATAAATTAGCAATATAAGAGAAAACGAAACTAATTACGGAAACTGAACCAAAAACTATTTTGGATTCGAACAAGACTAAAATTTAAATTTAAAATTTAAAAGGCAATCATAGTATTTAGTGTGCGCGAATGCAGCTACCACCAAATATATATATATTGCTAATTTATGTATATATATATATATATATTGCAGTGATTTATCAAGCAATTTACCGAAACACATTGGAAAACAAAAGAAAAACTGAAAAGTATATCAAGCCATTAACAGTTTCTAATAGCTTTTACTATCCCTTCTAGTAATCTGAGTCATCACTATAAGGTTACATTCATAAATTTTAAATCCTCCTTTTTCAGTCTTTTGAGTTATTGCAGTGATTCCTCAAGCAATTAAAATGCATTAACCGAAAAACAAAGGAAATCTGAAGAAAGCATCAGCTAGAATTCATGACTCTTAAGAATATTATACATGCATTGTTTTCTGCCGAAACAGCGACTGTTTTGACTTCAGATGCGCTAAATATCTTCCTGAACTGAAAAGTATAAGCCATCAACAGTTTCTAAATGCTTTTCCTGTCCCTTTTAGTAATCTGTGTGATCACCATAAGATTCCATTCATACATTTGAAATCATCCTTTTTTAATCTTTTGAAATATTGCGATGGTTTATCAAGCAATTAATCTCAGTAACACAAAGGAAACCAGTAGAAAGCATCAGCTATAATTCATGGCTCTCAAGAGTATTATACATATATTTTTTTCTGGTGAAATAGCGATTGTTGGGATTTCAGATACGCTAAGTATCCTGCTGAACTGTAAAGTATATCAAGTCATCAATAGTTTCTAAATGCTTTCCCGATCCCTTCTAGTAATTTGAGTGATCACCATAAGATTCCATTCACCAGAGCAAGAAAGGAAAAATGGTTGGTCGATAACTGTCTCTGAAGAGGATAATTCCACTAGATGTCTTATTTATCCTGAATGTATATAGTTGCTTCAACGACTTTGCAATGCCATCCCACTGAAGTTACAGTGCGTGAGTCATTTGTAACAGTCTGTCGACGATAGCGTGTCTAACATCAACGTCATTCTAATACTTAATTTTATTTTTTCAACATACAAGCTGCGATTCAAAAGTATAGGTTTTGCTTTTTTAACAGCGTAATCCAAGCATTACGTCTCTCAAAAAGTCAACAAGACTGTCTATTACAGTAACACTTTTCCAGTTTAGTGCGCTTTAATTTCGCTTTAAATTTCTTTTCTGTGTTTACTTTCGCTTTAATGGTGGACTTTCCAACTGCATAATGCGTTGTTACATTAGAGGAAGTAGACATCTAAGATTTTTCTGACAACTTTCTTTTCATTGGTGAGATTGGAAATAAATTGCATAATCATCTTGAGATGTATAACGAATAATTTATTGAAAAAAAAAATACTATTCTTTTGAAAGGTTAGAGAATATGAATAGGTAAGTTGCAACTGCATGAAATATGATTCTTTTTATTTTACGTTTTTTAAGTTTTCATATAACATTTCTTCCCCACTAGGTTTAGAGGATGTGTTTCTCTCGGATTTAGAAATCATAATAGCATGAATAATTTGATTTGATCATCGAAACGGAACATGCATGATTTTTTAAAATAAAAAAGTATATTCCATTAGATACCCTGACAAGATAAAGTAAACACAGAAGGCAATAAGATATAAGTTAAACAAAAGAGCATGATATATAATTAACTAATCTAAGAAGATCATAAGTGCAATAATATTTTTGTAAAATTTTCTAAAGAGAATGCCACAACAAAATTTTTGTTAGATTTAATTGAAAATCCGATTTAATTGAAAAAAATCTTATCAAAAATTAGAATAAAAAATGATTTTCGTAATACAAATTTCAAAGGGGAACTGTCCTGGAAAGGCAGATAGAAGAAAACTTTCAAATAAAAGTATCAAAACTGTCAAAGGCTTCATCTCCTTTACTGTACCACTTGTAAATTTGGTAATATGCTTTGAGTTAACATGAAAAATATCTGAATTCCTGGTTTCTTGAATAATATGCTGTTAACAATCATTTAGGTTCAGATCTAAAAATTGATAATATACTGCGTAAGGTCTCTTTATAAAACAAATATGAAAGCGAATATTAGATAACTCTTCAATGGTTTATGAATGGAATTATATATTTTTTTTTAAATTATGAATATTTATTATTCTTCCTATTCTGGCATTCAGCTTTTCCCTAATTTGTCATCTTAGAAAATAAATATTTACTGGAGAGACCATGATAGGCATTCCATGCCTTTCGCAAATACATAAATGAAATTTATTATATAAACATCCGAAATCATCTTGGAGTATCACTGCTTTAGACATCTGTTCATTTCAAATGTTTTCGCAGAGTCGTAAACTTGTTCTCTGGTTCTAATTCTTCAAAGTTTTAATTTCAACTTGCTTACTAGTCGGGTTATTCAAGTCTTTCGCCGAAAAGTTAACTTGAGTAATGTCATTTCTATGAAGCTGAAATAGGGGCGGATGCAGTAAAGCCATAAAATAATGGAAAAAAATCTTTCTTTGAATTCCTTTAGAAAGACATCTTATTTTTGAAAAAAAAAAATCGTTATTCGTGCAATTGCTTTTATTAATTTAGTTCTTAAACGAGGGAAAAATATACACAATGTGTCATTTACTGATAGACTGATAGAATCAGTTTATTTACCATTGTCTTAACATTTAAAAAAAACTCGTTCTTTTAAATAAACATTTTGCTGCTTCTGAATGGTACAGATTGTGATTTTAAAAAGTCTTATTTGTTAAATATATGCACAAAAATACATATATTTTTAAATGCAATTTCAATTAGTATGTCTGATTGTAATGTGTGATTCGGAAAGCAAACATTTATGTTCAATAAAATGTTTAATTTGCATAAATTGATTTAATCTTTATTAACAGTTTCAATGCAATTTAAATCTTTGACTCCAATCTTTCTGATTTTCAGGTACACTAGTTTCAATGGTTTTTATAAAAAGATAATGAATTAACAAAACAGACAAATCAACTATATGTTAAAGCAATGGTTTGTTCTACATAAACAAATAACTGAGATGGGATATCAGATCAAAAAAATCAAATTGCATTACTCTTTGAATTGAAACTGATCCCGTTCAGAGCAATAGCAAATGATTTTAAAATCTGTATATGCAAATTTATAAAATTTAGAAAAAACTTAGATTAGTGTACTGCAAAAAATTACACTAATGTTTAGAAGGAATACCTCTAAAAAAAGGAAATGAAAGAAACCCATAGAATTTGTGAAAACAAAGAAAAGAAACCGTTTTGAAACGCTTTAAAGATCCATTAAAATTATTAAAAGAATACGATAAAGAATATATATTGTTGCAAACGAATTGCAGCTTCATTTCCATATTGTTGTCAATAAAATATGAAATAAAAGAGTTCAGTCAGCTTAGAATACTCTCTTTCTTAACTTTGATTATTATTGTCTTAGCTGAGAAATCTCGAAACTAATTTATTTCAGGAAAATTGGGAAGATGTTTGGAAGGAAGATTTTGTAAATATATTCTGAAAAATTTGTAAGAATTATTAAGACTCGGGAGTGAGAAGTTCAATCTGCTGGAGATCAAACTATACACAAAACTCTTAGACTGTCAGTTGTTAAACTGATAAAATATGCACATTCTGAATCCCACAAACAGTAGGCTTTTTAATAACAGCTTAGGGCTCATAAATCTAATTTATTTCTGGCTTATAACTCTAAGAATTTTTATAGAAATCCATTAACTGTAGAAGATAGCGAAGACATTTACAAAAGCATATGCAAAAATCATAGAAGAAACTAAGTCAGTTGTATTGTCGTTTACAATCGTCCAGAAAAGACTAGTAAAAAGCAATGGCTAAAAGTAGATGAATAGTAGTCATAGAATGGCTTTTCAACCAGTGGTTGTGGTCTCCACAAAAATTTCTGACATACTTTCTATGTGTTATTCCTTTCTTGCTCCATAAAATTGTGAACATTGGGCAAAGCCGCAAATATTGTGACTTCTCAGATTTTTATTTTCGGAGTCCGATAAATGATAGAAAGGTGCTTTGTCGTATAATAAAGAAAACTTTATTGTTTGATATTGGCGAACAATAATTACAAATCAGTGAATATAACTCTTTTACTGATTCTAGAGTGTGATCTTTTGCGATAATCGTAGACATGAGGTTAATATACAAGTACCAAAAATCGAATATATATTTTAGACTATTTTTCCCAACCGATTGTAAACAGAATTTGTGCATATTTTATGATTTGCGATCGCAAAGTCATAAACCAAATTTGATTTAATTAAGTTATTGTGTTTTTGAGTTATTACATTTATGTGCATGCAAAAGTACATACTGTAAATCTTTGATAAATTTGATTTAAAATATGATAGAAATCTATATTTTACATGCTAAAACTGTAAACTAATTTGAAATTACATAATCTGTAACATTTTTTAGTTATCGCGTTTAGAGTCATGCAAAAGGACAAACTGGCGAATAATCAATTCCTAAACAGATTTGGTTCAAAATTTGAAATATATTTACATTTCAGTGGCTAATTTTGTGTACCAAATTTTATCCATCTACATTGTGTAATTACTGTCCGCTCTTACACTCGGACAGTCAAACAGACATAATTCCTTTGAATAGATTTCACTCAAAGTTTAATAGTAAACTGCAAACTTGGTGTAGAGTCCTCATACCAAATTTCATTCTTCCTGTTTAAAGCATTTTTTTAATAATCATGCTTACAGAAAGACAGCCATAATGTCAAAAGTGGGTTTTTCGGACTCAGAGAGGTCTAAAATAAGGAAGGTGACAACATTTCGAGTTCAAATTTTTCAACAGTTGCAATACTTTGCATATTTAATATAAGACAAAGTAACAAGTGAGATGACCCGATGTCTCTTTCCATTGTTTATTCCTTCTTCAATTGTCCGTCAAAACAGTGGTACATGAACCAGGAAGAACCTCTAAAGTCATAATGAATTTAAAATTAGACGGACTTTCCGGCTTTTGTCAGAATTATACAAAAAAAGTATATAAATAATTTAAGCCAAGAGCATCACGTTGGAATTAAGTACGCAGTCCTACATTTGAAGTGTCTTGCGTCTTTGCCAAGCAGGTGATGAGGGAATGTTAAAAAAGGAGGTAATGTCTTAGCGAAGCTGTGCCTCATTATCAAACAGATTAAGTAGGCAGCTACTTAGATATTCCTCAAATTTTTCAGGTTCTCGAAACCTTAAATTTTTCTTTGCATTACAAGCAGACTATTTAATTGTGCATTTTCATTTTGTTTTTCAAGGGCCATGCAGTTTAATTTAGTCAAATGTAAATCATATGTCAATAAAATTTCAGCACAATACTCTAAAGACTTTTTCAATGTTCTTTCTTGTTTACAAGTCTTTGTCGTTTTCTTCCTCTTCTTTTTGACTAAATTTTGTTGCATAAAATTTGGATTGTTTTAAAGTCATGAAATTTTATCGTTTAATTTGAAATTTCTTCATGTTTTAATGCAGGATATACTAACACCAACTATCATTAATGTTGCACGTAATCAAATGTTTCAATGCATCAGCTAATCACGGTATTTGTAACTTTAAACTTGCTAATAAGGAATTGAATTAAAATCAATTAAAAATATCAGACTAGATAGGGGCCTTTAAAATTTACATAGTCTTTTAGAGTATTTTTTTTATCTGGAGTCAGAAATCAGCTCTCAATATAAGTCTAAACTAGCCTAATTACCTGAAAAATATTAAAGGCAGATACAAATGTGTACAAATACACTAATAGTATTTATTTAATTCCAGAGTTAAAAGGTTGGATCACTGCTTGAGGAAATAAAATAGCATTATGCACCAAGAACAGAAGTATGCCCTCTACAATGATCTGCAAAACATAAAATTACACCCACATATGTACAGCAAGATTCTACAGGGTTTCATTATAAAAGATGATCACTTGGTGTAACTGCGTAGAAGCATAACTATAAAGAATACATGAATGCTACGTTTCAAACCAATGATTTCGAAACTTTCAAAAAGCCGCTACAAAGTCGAATCCAGATCTGCACTTAATGAAAGGTATTGCCTTCTGATGTTTATCAAGCAACTTATCCCGACCCCTGATTTTACTAAAAGCTACAAGAATACCGAGAATATGAAGCAAAAGAGATTTAGATTGAAAAGGATTAAGGGCTGTTAAATGTCTTACGAATGGCAGTTTTGGAAGAAGGTCCAGATCTGCAAATGTATAATTGGTCAACAGGATTAAGGAATTATAAACCGATTTGACGAACTTTCAGATGCTTATTCCTAATTAAGTGCTTTCAAATGTTGTGCCGATGCAGTTTTGGAAAGGTCCAGATCTGCAATATATATAATTGGACAGCAGGACTAACGAATTATAAGCCGATTTGACAAATTTTCAGATGCATATTCCCAATCTTTAGTACAGGTAACCCAAAGTAATGTTAAATTGTAAAATATAACCTCCGAGGTCATGAGATTTGCCTTGTAAAGCTCTCCTTTTTCATTCTTGATAAGTGGCATTTCCAGCCAGCTGTAGCACCACCTGTCAAAACCTTCAATTGTTAAAGGCCTCCAAATTGCCAGATAGGGAATCTTCTTATCAAACGAATGTCATCGCATCTGGTCATTAGTGATGTCAGCTTAAGGCCCACACGTGGGGTTCATTGTTTAAGAGAAACTTATTGCACCTTCAAAGAAAAGGAGTGTCAACCCTTCTGGATAGCAAATGTTTCCCACTGTGAAGGAACTATCGTTAACACGTGTTCCAGAACGGTCAGTTGCGAGGATGCATCATTGATGGATATGGGAAGAGCATTTTACAGTACAACTATTGTGTGATAGAGAGCTCAAGTGACCAATGGGAAGTGAGAGGCTGGATTAGGACAGAGATAAAATGCCGGGTTTTTTAGAAGGAGAGAAGAAGAGACTTCTAGGTTTTCAGATTGGGGAATTACGCTCCACCTTCGAGCAGCCGTGTTAACTAACAACCTGTTAGTTGTTTTGTTTTTGTGCTGTTTCTCCGAATTGATGGAAAACTCTTTTCACGATTAACCTTCAACCTTTGACTACTGTGTAAATATCAACTTCCAAATAGTGTAAATATCAAATATTTTAACCTTGATCAGAACAAGTTGTTCTTATGTAAATGTATGTCTGTAAATAAACGAACTAACTGAAATTCTATTCTCTTTTTGATCGGTTACTATCAAGACATTACAGTCTATTAAAAAGAAAGAACTATATTTAAAAATAAATCAATATTTTTGAAAAAATTTAGCTTGAAATAGCATTTGTACTTGGTATAATCAAATATTTATACCGACCTCAGTATAATAAAAATAACTCTGTATACTACATAATCGAATATCTATAATTTTGCTTTCTTTTGATTACCGGTGATTCAGTTTAGTTGAATTAATGTCTCGTTTTTGAAGTAACACCAAGGCTATTTTGTGAATGATCTCGTTATTTTGAGCAGGCATCCCCTTCACCCAACTTCAGTTGCTAATCCGAGGGAAAATGTTTGGCCCCTACGGTTCTTCTCCAATTTGGTCTTGAACTTGAAACCCTCCAGCTCCGGAGCCGAAACCTTGCCACCAAACCGCTGCAGTCCACTGTTTGCTAGCAGCGAGTCGCAAATAAGGTGACATAATTACCGAAGGATCAACAGTGTTAAAAAGAATCCCCGATATTTTCCAGAAAAAATTATTAATTCCATTTGATCAGACCGCAAAGAGTAACAAAAAAAAAAAAATGTAGCGTTTTTTTTTTTTTTTTTTTTTTTTTAAAGGAAGATTAAAACAGATCCCTGTAACTCTATTTCTAGGGTATCGAACTATTAATATGCTTGTATGGGATTTGCATTCCCATCCTCAACAAATCATTTGAATTAAATTTATTATTTAATGGTTATTTATGTTCCGAAAATTCTAGATCTTCTAAATTTCTGGATAAATATTCTTTAAATGAGTAAATTCAAGATCTCTCAATTATAGGTCAGAAATGTTTCAATTTTTTTTTTGGTTTATAATTTAGTTTAATGAAAAAAATATGATTTCTTGCATTCCCGTGACAATATTATGCAAGAATGAAATTCCCTTTCAATATAACCACCATCAGAAACTCACTATTTCCAGTTAAGACTTTATCATTCGTTTTTATAGCTTTTAATTCCATTCTCTGAGGTTAGTTTCAGCCATTTCGAATACATGCTGAACATTAGTTTGCTCATTTCATATTTTTACGATTAATAATTATAAAATGTACATCTACGTTTAGTTGGAAAATGTATAATTATTAAATTTAAATGTCAATAATTTAAAAAAAATAAAAACCTGAATTAAAAAGCCAACATAACTTGGGAAGAACAAAAAAGCAAAAAATTGAATTAAAAAAAATATTTTTTAATTATTTTTTTCAAAATTGCCTGGTTATTTTTTATGAGCTATGTGGATATTAAACATTTTAATGAGCCTATCTCTTGGAAACTTCCATTAAAAATGTCCTTAGAATCACAAATACACACACTTTTTTAAAGATCTCACAATTTTATTTTTCCGTAAATAAATTACAGAGAAAAGAAATGCAAAGATAAAATCTCTTTTCATATTAGCTACATAAATCTTATATTGCATATGCGCGGAATGAATAAATTCGTACATATTATTCATTTCAAAGTGTTTCACTTTGTTTCCGAATCCAATTAACTCAAATAATTATCGAGTAGAAACATCTTTTACTTCATAAATCATCTCGCTGCAACGTTTTTTAAATATACTTTTTACTTAATATAGATAGATAGTACTTGTCAGATAGTTTTAATTTTAACTAAGAAAATAAATGTGGATTAGTTCGATTACTTAGATGATAAATCTTTTCATTGTTTTTTGATGGAGTACTGGTCATTTCAATTATTTTTCCCCTTCATTTAAATAGTTGATCGAAAATGTCAGTATACATTTGTGAATTATGATTCGAAAATAGGGACGGAATTTCATACCCATTAGTCAAAAATTTACTCAGCTTTTTTTAATCTTACAAAATTACTTTGTCTTTCTTTCATATCTTTCATATTATTATTTCATTTCATTTTTTTACATTTCTTTCATATATCCTTTTCACTAAATGTTTTTAAAAATAGATTTATACATTTATTGTTGTCAATTTTGGAATAAATGCTCTTTTTTGCATCAGTAAATGGAAAGAATTGATGGTTTAACCAATGGTTAACAGAATCTCGCTTCATTTAAACTGATAATGGTTTATTTCTCATTAATAAGCAGTTTTTAAAGTTTATTACTTTCAGAGTAAGGAGAGCTTATAAATTTAAATAATCGAAATAGCATTCTCCTAAACAGATGACGCAAGTAAGTTAATCGAAATAGAGTGATAAGTATAGCTGTGCATATAGACAATTAATATTTATTTATACTTCGGATGAGAATAATCCTTGTACAAAGCTGTCCACAGTAAAGGCGTGAGATCAATTAAATGCTAAATTTTTATCATAGTATTTAAATGAAATTTGTCCCCTCAAATAGAGTGTGAAAGCACACATCTGTCGATAAGTCTAAGTGCTAAATGTTAACGAAAAATACAGTTGAGCATTTTCAGTAAAAAGAAATGAATACTCCTAAAGGGATTTATTTACAACAAAGAATTTTACAAAACTTTAACACGTTCCTTTGTAAGAAAAATGATATAAACCATACTTCTAAGCGATTTATACTATACTTCTAAACGATTTATATTATAATGATATATACTAAAATTACTAGCGTTTTATTTCTGCATTCGTTAATTACCTAAAAAATTTCAACGGGTACATTCCGAGTTCTGAATATATTAGAATTCTGAAATATATTAGTTCTAAGTTGAATATATTTTCTCAATTTATTCTTGAAAGTTGTAAATTTGGCTGCCTCAAACAATTAGACAAATGCTGCAAATATTCTCTGACAGATTTATATTCATAACTAAAGATAATTAGTAAATAATTTATGCAATACGTCTGCAAAATTGTCTTCTACATTGCAAAATGTGTCTTGTTTTAAATAGGATCTGTATGCAAATATAACATACATCAAATAAAATAACTTTGATGTTCGATTTGATTTCCTTCATTTGGAATTTGATGCAAAACGCTGGAACTTTTAATTAAAGCTAATTTTTTTAGATAGAAAAGCAGCTGTTTCTCTGTAGAGCTCTTTGATGCTTTAATGTTGCTTAGTATAGAGACTATTATATCATTCTTTCAAGACATAAAAATTAAAGCCTTAGAAAAATTCTAATTAAGAGTATCCTTATTATACTGCACATAATCATTCATATAAGTCCATAACTTTCGAAACTTTTCATTAAGAAGTGTTACTTTTTCTACTACGAACAATAGAAGTAATTTCTTTCAGAAAAGGCAATATATTCAAACTGATAAGAGTAAAAAAAGAATATATCGTAAATGCATAACTTCGAATTTTATGCTTTTATCATTTCTCATACCAATGTTTCGAATTGTTAGTCTCATATTTTTTACTGGACAAAAAACCTATATTATACCTTTCAACTTCTGAGCAGTCTTTTTAAATACATACTTACATGTAAATATTTATACCTACATACACACAGACATAATTTTATTTTATCCCAATTAAAAAAATATATTATTTCTGATTACTTGAACCCATGCTTCATTTAACTTCTGAGCTGAGCAGAGCATTATTTCCCCACATTCACTCTAATAATTGCTAATCAAAAATATTATCTTTTCAAAACCTCATTCTAAAATAATATAAAAGTTCAAAATACTTCCACACGCTATTCTTTCTACTTTTTGATAGGATTGCGTCTTTTACTGATCATTGTTCTCAAAAAATCTTTATAACGGAATAAAAAATTGAGCTTTTTCCATAACATCATGAAGAAAAAAATATATTTATAAAGAGCTATAAATATGCTTCTCTTTAAATACTTATATCTGATAATGTATTTGTACTTTCAAACTATTCATACAAATGGAACTGAGTTTTATTGCATTGCTATCAGCACCATTTTTTTTACATACTTTTAACTTTTACTTTTTTTACAAAATTCCTCCACACGCTATTCTTTCTACATTTTGATAGGATTGCTTCTTTTGCTGATCCTTCTTCTTAGAAAAAATCTTTATAATGGAATAAAAACCGAGCTTTTTCCATAGCGTCACAATGAATAAAAGATATTTATAAAGAGCTATAATCCGGCTTTTCTTTAAATACTTATATCTAATAATTTGTTTGTACTTTCCTACTATACGTAGAAATGAAACTGTGTTTTATTGTATTGCTGTCAGCACCATTTTATTTTTTAAAATTTTTACTCTATTTAAAAAATTCTCGCATGTTTAATTTTTGGTGCATTAATGCTGAAAAATATAAGTTTATATAAATTTATAGAAAATGAAATATTGAAGGGCATTTATTTGTTTATTATAATAAATTAATTATTAAAAGGATAAAGACTGATACCTTGTACTGGAGCAGGATTCAGTGTGCCATTTGGAATAGGAATTGTTTTGTTTTTTCCTGCTTGAGCACGCTGATTTGAAATTCAAAATTTAAATACAATTCTAAATCATTGATAATTTCTTTTTAAAAATTACCTTGTAAATAAATATAAGTCCTTCATTCCTAATTGTGATCAAATTCTGAATGGGATTCTTTCAAGACAGCTTTTTATTTGGAAAAGAAATTTCTACAGCAATAAATGGTTTCCATAGAAGTCATCTTTTCAACAATAACACTTTTTTAATTTTATATCAATTTTCTATAAAAAATAACTCTTTATGTACTTAAATTGAGACTGAAGACACATTTTGTTCCACTATAAAACACATATCATCCATTGAGGGATGAGGGGCACTAATCCTATGTTTATCTGTTCATTTCTAGAAGGGGTGGGGGAAACACGATCTTATGATAGTAAACCGCTGTTCTGACATATTCGTTTCATTTACTATAATCATCATTTCAAATAGTAGTCTTCTTTCAAGGTTTGTGTAATAATGCTTCACGCTTTGTTGACTGGCAAACACAGACCTTTCCCAATATTAACTGTCAGGGGGGGTATATACATTGCAGCAACTTTTTTTTTAAGGTTTGACTCCTTAAAGGAAGATACAGATCAAATATTTTGAGTAAATATATGTCAGCCCCAACAAAATATATTAGATCGTACCAGTCTTTAGAGAAATGTCAAATAAAAGCATGTTTCTGAGCAAAAGAAAAATGAAAAAAAATATGAGCCGGAAAGTAATGACACAGACCTGCTTAAACAGAGTTTTCAAACGTTACGTCTCAACCTCAACAGAGGTAATTAAAACACTTGAAGCACCTTTTATAGTCGAGTCTTCCATGTTTATGAATAATAAATTCTACTCTGGTTGATTTAAAACAAGATTACTATTAAAAGCAATTGAATACCATTCAGAAAATAACAAATTTAAAGTGAATTCCTTTTAACATTTATTTACGATTACTTCATTTATTCTCCACTGTGAACTGATGATAAAAAAATTAGTATAGCAAAAAAATTACGTTTGAAAAAATTGTTCAAATGGAGGAAGTCTTAATATAGAATTATACTTTAAGGTTATAGAGCATATATGTTTAGGCCCATAAGCTCATGACTAGAATAACTTTAAAAAACTGAAATGCTCCCAATACTTTGAAAGACTTTGCTTTCCCTGTTTATTTAAATATAGGTTTGAAGTCTTGAAAAAATATTGATAATGTTTTTAAAGTTTTACCTTCGGTTTTCGGTGATGAAGTATAAATACGTTTTTTAAATTCTTATTGCTATATCTAGTAATACACGAAGATGAGATAAGAGATTTATATCCGCCATATAATTCAAAAAATTGCAAACCACATTTTATTGAGACGTATTTATACATTTTATACATTACACCCAATTATTCTATTTTTCATAGATTTCCATGACTGAAAAGAACTAATAATTGAATTTTAAAATGTTTGCTTGAAGAATTAAATGACATTATGACAAGGATATGATTCTATGCAATGTAATATTTAATTCCTTTTTCTAGAATGATACATTTTCTGCACAGAATGTGTGAAGCCATTTCATATGCTATGGTTGGAAGATACAACGATAATAATTCAATTCTTTACTTCAAGCCAATTAAAAAAAAATTGTGACAAACGCTTACATTTAAAAAGAAATTATATGGATAAATATAAATGTATAATTTTTAATATAAATTCAGCTGTCAAAATTTATCATATTTTTATCGCCCTGATATGTTATTAACAGCTCAGTTCACTTTTTATATATATTTCAGCCATATCAAAAATAAATCAATATAAAAATTCTGTATTTTTTTTGCTTCTATATTGTATAATATCTGGCATAAATTGTTTTTCAATTTCAAACAATTTCTTTTTAAGCCGTTCACTGTTAAAAGTATCGAGCGATTCGAGCTTGCGCAGTTCATGTAGAAACTCAAAATGGCACCCAATACAGCTAATACCAAATGGACGTAGCACATAAAACACACTTCAAATTCAATTTCTCATTAAATAAGTAATACTAAACGGTTATTTTTTCAACTTACTTATAAGTAGAACTTCCAGTCGTAGAAAAAAAGTTTCTGCAGTAATGATCCTGATAATAATGTGTTAATCCAAATGAAAGCCGAAAATCAAAAATGATTTTGATTCCACTGTTTTCCTTATAACTTCACTTTTATTACTAATTTATTTAGATTCATTTGCGCTATTTTATTTAGTAGCTGCATTGGCACTCATTAAATACAATGATGTTTTTTTAATTATTTTTTTGAGTTAAATTTTTTTTATAATTTTGTTTGAATCGGATACAATTTTTAGTTTCAATTCCAATATTTAGTTTCGTTTCCGTAGTAAATTTCGTTCCATTTCCTAAATTATTTTTATTTAGGTTTAAATAGGCTTTATTTCATTTATTTATTTCATTATTTTATTTTTATTTACTTTTAGTAGTTTAATTCCGAAATAACTTTTAGTTTCGATCCCGACATAATTTAGTTTCGTTTCTGAAATAATTTAATTTTTGATGTTTTTGTTTTAATTGCTTAGTGCTTTTAGGGTAGATTATATATATATATATACATATATATTCAGGCTTTAGTGTTAATTTTCTGTTTCAACAATCTACTGAGAAAAAATTATGTATGAAATAAAAAAAACAATTATACTATCCCTTTGGAGAGCAAAGTCTCAAAAAAATTTACACAACCTAGAAAAGATAAATATATATAGATATAAATATATAAAGACTTTAACAGCAACTGAAGAGCAGCTATTATATAAACTTTGTTGAATATAGGAACGATGAAGTTTCAGGCTATAGTGTTAATTATAGAATTCATTTCTGTTTAAAAGTTCTGCTGAGAAAAAATTAAACATACATAATCAACAAAAAAAACATCATACATAAACAACAAAAAAAAATCATTTTATACCCTCCCTTTGGATAGAAAAATCTGAAAAAAAATGGGCGCGACGTAGAAAAGATACAAAACTCTTTGCAAAGGAGCAATAAGTACTGAAAAAAAGACAAGTGATAGAGATTGTTTGAAGTGAGAGCATTATGCTTTCTAGTTAACTGTTAGATTGCTGTTCTCAATTCGTTTCAAACAAGTAACAAGTAGACGATAATGTTTTTTTAACCTTCCTCTTTCTGTTTTTTTTTTTTTTTTTTTTTTTTTTTTTTTTGAGATCGCATCCTCCCGAGAGCGGTGCTGGTCAGTGGCGCGAAGAGACAGGACTGCGACCTTACAGGGAAACCGTTTATGCAGCCTGCAAGTCATGCCTTTTTGACTCCCAAATGACACGTTTGCTGTTGAAAGTTGAATGCTGATCATCACCCTCTCCTTCGCTACGTACCATTCAAGCATCTTTATAAAGACTGATTTTCTTTTCCTATCTCCATTTATTTTTTATGCTTCTATTTTTTTTTCCCACCCTGTCTCGTTTTTGTTTGCGTTTTCGCTAGAAACCGATTTTTACTTTGTTTCTCGTCGAGAAAATGAAGATATTTCATGTCGACGAAATATCTTCTTCGTACGGGGTGTTATTAGATGGGTGGATGTTTACTTATTCGACGATGGCTAGAAACAATGTTTTCTGTAATGAAAAATAAGAGGACAAAGAGTCGTAATAGTTGTGATTCGGATGGAACAACAGGTTATATATTTTAAGCGAATGGGTGAGATAATCAGTATCACTCATCATTTTTTTATTGTTTATTTGGGTTTCAATAGTTAATATGCGTTCTAAAGCACACTAATACGATTGTTTCTTTTCATAAATGTAATAGTTGTGATTCAGATGGAACAAGAGGTCATATGCTTTAACAGAATGGGTGAGATAATCAGTATCACTTATCATTTTTTAGTTTGTTTGAGTTTATATAGTTAATATACATTCTTAAGCAAATGAATATGATTATTTCTTTTTATAAAATGTTTTCTGTTTATTCTTTTTTATTTATTTCACTGAAAACAAACTATTATCCCATAAAATACTATGATTAGTATTAAATATCATTTTCTTGTAATGGCAAGATGTAAGTTATTTAATATTTCTTATATTTCATCGATTTCTGTATTTTCAGAGCTCCTCACCCCGTAAGTGGTCATAGTTTTTTTTCCAACAGAAAATAAACTTGTTTTCTCTTTTAAAATCACATTATCCTTTTATTAACTTAAGAGTAACCCTTAATGTTATTTTTTATACACAGCTTGTACAAATCAATTAACTAAACAGCATTTAAGATAATTTATCACAAAATTGGAGATTAAAAAGATTTAAATGATTGGAATAATTTGTATAGCTAAAAAATTATTAATTAATGACTTTTAAAATTAAAACTTTTTGTGTATTAATTAATGCTTATGATTCATGTTCCAACTTTTGTAACATGGCGTGTATTTGCACAAAATTATTATTGCAAAAACAATCTTTTATATATATATATATATATATATATATATATATATATAATTGTTTACAAATACAATGCAAAAAAATGGAAATTAGTGATTTCACATCTTTATTATTTATATACTTTTCACCTTTGGTGACTGTTTGCTTAATATTAGTTATACTTAATTCCAGGTAGATAAAACTAAATTAGATAATTAGAGAAAATTTCATGTCCATGATCCGTAAAATTATCAGATATTTATAATCTTGTCATTTTATTAATCGTACATATTGTCTGATCCTTTTGTACGTTGACTTTTCAAATAGGGACCAGTTCCAAGGTATCACAACATTATTACGTTCAATTCATCTGTCTTTTAAAATTAGAGGACCGGTAATTTCACTTCTTTATTCACCCTGTATACTACAGAGATTAAAAGCTGAACTCTTCTTTATCTTCCAACAGTGGAAAAAAATCACGAGATCAATTTGTTGATGAAGCAATGAAAATGATTTTGATTTCATTCGCAGCAATGGAAATATTAATCTCAAATATACCGAAAAATATATGTAAAAATTAATTCAATAAAGACTAAAGACTTTTCCTCGAATTATGCTTGACTCATAGAAAAGATAATTTTGGGATTTTAAAATGATGTGCAAAATTATTTTTTCTCTAAGAATATTTTCAAAAATATCACAAAAAAATAGTTATCTTTAATTAATTAAAATTCTAAATAAAATTTCCAAAATATAGCTTCAAAGTGCATATTTCCATCTTAATAAGTATGTCTGGGTCAAATTCGGTATTTCTAGCTCAAAAAATCTCGCCTATACAGCTTCAGCACACATGGACACACACACACACATTCATCTTTATTATAAGTAGTAGTATTCAACATAAAATATTCATTGCAGGCAATTCGTGAGCAAAGAATTTTTTCAAAATCAGTCTTTTTTCCTACTCCTTTGAGATGTTTTTTAAATGCCAGAGAAAATACATACAGTTTTATGATAAAAATGTTATAATATACTGTTTCAAAAGTTTGAAGAAAGTCTTCCAAAATATATATTAAGTTTTCTTCAATCTAGTAAGAAGCTCAAAATGCTGATGTATGGGAATTAGAAATTAGGCTTTCACGGTGTTGTCTAGTGTCCACTGTTTCTATGCTGAGTGGGAAAATGGGATAAGCATGTTGTCAAGAAGTAAAAGAAAAAAATTCTGGAAAAATCGCTGCAGTTGTCTAAAATTTGTTTCCCTTTTTTATTCAAAAAATATAAGACGATCTTTTATAAATTTGAAATTAATGAAATATATAAATTCTAATAAAAAAGAACGTAAATCACTTGATCTACATATGTTTATAATTAGAAATGAAATGTACCTCCAAGGAAATTTATTAAGTAAACAATATGTTCAAAGTTATCCATTTCATTATTCGGGTTAAAATAGAAACCATTTTGTATCAATATAACAAGATTAACATTCGAAATTCCAAAGACTTAAAAATATCTCCAATATATTAAAAATTGAAACTGTTATTTCAAACTTCCTTACAATCTTATTTTTCTTTTGAACAAATAAGTAACACAATTTCTTTTAGTCTCACTCTCCAAACTTCTCATTCAAATTTTTTAATAATCCTGAATTTGTAAGACCAAATGAAGGTGAAATACATAATGTTTCTATAAAATATAAAAAGCTAAGGAAAATAAGATACTATATTCCTGCATATGATAGAAAAAATAATCAACAATTCCCTGCTTAAAAAATAGTGAAGAGCTAGATTTCTCAGTGACTTAATAAAAGTTAACTTTTTATGTGTTTAATAAAATGTTTGTTTAATCATATTTATGAGCTCCATATTAGTTTTTCGCATCTCATTTCCTTTCAAAATTTCAATTCGATATTCCATATTTCATCAAAATATAGGAAATAAATTCAAATAACTTTTAAGGAAGTTCCTTTTGCTTTTTATTTGATTCCCAAAGGTTTTTTTTCATTAAAGCTTTCAATTTCTTTCAATTTAAAATAAATGATATTTCTTAGATTTTTATGATAAAATGACTAAGGTATTAACACTTTTTTCCCAGGTTTATTATATTTTAAAACAAAATTGAATAAGTAAGGTTATTTAGGAGAAATACTTAATACTATACTACGATACGCTGGCATTAATGGTATTGGAAAAATGGTTTGACTAAATATCATTTCAGTTTTCATTGAAATGAAATGTTACATTAATTGCATAGTTTTGATATACATTTTTAATTATCTTCATGATAAATGATATTGTGAATAAGCAGAAAAATCATAGAACAGATATACAAGAGGGTAATAATCCAGGTTCTAGTTGCCAAAACGTGGAGGAGTTTCTTTCAAAAATAGATAACTAATTCTTGTATTTTGTTTCAGATCGCATTGATTTTCTTACAACTAATGATAACAAAATTGTTTATAAAATGTAATGGAGAAGGGGTTTGTTTCATAAGCAGATGAAAAGGGTGTCTCGTACTTTGTTTCAGATCGCATTGATTTTCGTATGACTAATGATAGTAAAACTGTTAACAAAATGTTACAGTATTGCTTCTGTAAAGAAAAAAAAAATGTGTTCCGCCTCTTCAGGGTAACGATGCATTTCGATGAGTATCCATTGCGTTTTTATTTCGCTGAGTGTCCATTTCCTTATTTTTAAATCTTAGGCAAAATAAAGTTGAAGTTGTTAGACGAAAACTATTTTGAATGTTTCATTAGGTAGAAATTTTATGTTACAAATCAATGATCAATGATCAATGGTAGAAATCAATGATCCTCAAAATCAAAGTCAAGCTAGACAAAAAGTCTTTGAAATGTCCTTGAATAAGCCATAGAGAGCAGTATTATATGAACTTCATAAAAATGGTACTCCAGTCTGAATTCTGTGTTTACCATCCCTTCTGTAAGATTCATGCAATTTTTTAAACGATTGTTAAAAGTGATATTATGAATAAAAAGCGTGATTTTGACACTTTAGATAATAGACAAATAAAAAGTTCTTAATATATGTTACATGCAGTTTTAAAAAAAGCATTCTGAATAGTGATATTGTTGTTGCACGATATTAGTTAAATTAATGTGGAAAACGTAATAACAATTTTTTTTAATTCATTTGCTGAGTGGAGTTAAAATATTCTCTTAAATGCGCACCCAGATTTATTACCGGATAGGGCAAGAGAGATTCAAATTGAAAAACGGCTATAGGTGTTTAAATGAGAAGATATTAGCCTGAAAGAAAAAAGTTTAAAAAAAAAGTATTAAAGAGACCTATAAAATGAGCTGATGTCTAAGTCAGAAGCAAATTTACAATGGATTAAAAATTCTTAAAAATGTTTTTTTTTATTTAAAAAAATGATGACAGTTTTGAGATTGCATTTTAATATGTTCTTCATAAAAGTTTCAGATTGCTATCTGCTTAGTTTTCAAAACTCCAGCTTTGCAGAAAAAAAAAAAAAAAAAAAAAAAGAAAAAGAAAAAAAAAAACTGGATCGATACTTTTTTTATCGGTTAGAATTCGCGAACGGAAAACTGTCTCATTTTAATAGTGTTACTGTGTAATTTCAAATTGTATCCTAATGGCCGATTTTTAAAAGAAGAAGTAATAGTAGAAGAAGAAGAGAGAGAAGGGGGAAAACTAAATTTGAAGTTAACATTTCGTATCAATCATTAAACCTTAATTTATTTTCGAATCACCGCAACTTTTCCGTTCCCTCCTATTTTAAAGTTTACTCCATGTCACAAAGGAAAACAAGTTTTTATTTATTTTCAAATTTAATCTTCATCACTGTTTCCTACTTTTCTAAAATTGACAATTATTTCAAATAATAAAACAACACTTTTTCAATAGACATTTCTGTTTTTTTTTAAACAACAGATTAATTTTCTCACAAAAGAATGCATATAACGATCTGAAATTTTTATCTAATATTCTCTTTTGAATAATACGTTCTTAGATAGAATCCCGAAAATTTCACTCAATTTTTTAAAAAATTAAAAATATTTTTCCATATTTGCATGATTTAAAATTTTGACCTAATTAGCTTATTACTACATTTCATTGCTTATTTATTATTACTTCCCGTCTAATACCAATGACGTTTTAATTTTAATTTTTCTCCTCTAATTGATAGCTTTTTATTTACACTAAAAAAAACCAGTGTATCGATGGTCAACCCTCACCCCACCCTCCTTATCTGGTAACAAATCTGAGTGCAAATTTAGAAGCCTGTTTTGGATAGCCATCTGCCCAACTTAAACAAACAAACAAACTGATGTACATCTTTTTTTTTATTCGACTGAATTTATCCCGAATAGTGGCAAATGAAAGAATAATCAGTCAAATCACAAAGCAAAATCAAAATTTTAGAACATGCATTTATTCGCATGTCAAGTAATCAATTCTAACTAAATTTTCCTATTTGGAATACATTTGGGAAAGTTATGCAAGTACATTAGTTACACCAAATTCTTTAGTCGAAATGTTGAAAATTCTGGCACATATTTGGCTATCTCTGGTATATTTCCCTTAAAAAATTTATGTTTCGGCATATGACACTCATTGTCAAGGCTAGAGAAGCAGCAAAATATTGTTAATCACAGTTACAATTTAATGTACTCATTTGAGGACTGATAGAATTTCTTAGATTTTGTAATATTTCATTTGATATATAATGATGATTTTCAAAAAATTGAGACTTTAATTCTTGGCAAAAATTAGTCTATAACTTGAATCTTCAATGAATTGAAGGTTTCTTTTATAGTTCCTTGAAGATAATTATAATGTCATTTTTTTATATTTTCTGGTATTTTTCACTAGTGACTTAATTGTTCCGATAGAATTACTTTCATATATATATGACTTTTTTCAGGAATGATCAAAAGGGGGTAATTGATCATCTTTTGCTGATGTCAAGTTTCTGCGTTGTTCAGAATTCAATTTACATAACTAATGTAAATTTTCAACTAGTGAATGCTGCTAAATAAGCACCCAATAAAAACAGACTTAAGACTTCTGTTAGTACTTCACTGTAAAATATGAATTTTCGGGAATTTTTTTTATCGAGTTCTCTTAGTTTTTCTGTTCTGTGACCGAAAGGGTGCCAAAAGTTTAATTCTGTCATAGTAGAATATTAAAATCAATAAACCAGGCCAATTAAGCTAAAACACATTTAATGGCATTAAAGGACACGATTTGCACGGGGACAAAATTATTTAAGGCAATAACATTTAGCATACATGCATTAAAATAATACTCGGAGTCCACATCATGCTTTGAGCTCGCTTCTAAGACAAGGACTGATTGTTCATGGCAACGGCCGCTAGAGGACCGAAGAAAACAGTTACGGTTACAGCTCTAAAGACATCAAACATACTATTGTGATAAAAGAAATTTTGAAAAATACCAGAGAGACCTGAAATATTTAACACATCCATTAACTCCATATTAATTGTAAAAGAGGTGAGCTATAATTTTAGTGGATTTAAATCTAAGCAAAAAAATAAAGATGTCTACAAATATTTTTATTTTAATTTAGTGCTATAATGATAAAATATTTTTTATATTGGTACAATAAAATTGATGTCATTTTTAAGTATCATTTTGGATATTGTTTTTGAAGGAAACATGTATTATACAAATAAATGTAGAAAAGGTGAATAGTTAAGAATCATGCAGTATTTTGAGTATTACACGAGCATGGTTACATCATTGTGGGCTCGTAGGGAGGTGTTTGTGAAACGAGAACTCTGATCAGCAAGATATTCATCATCCAGAAAAATAATTCCCTCGCTTTGTCCGATCAGAAGTGTTATTTATTTATATTTTAATCGTGAGATAAAAATCTGCTCGAATTGTTTAACACGTTGACTACCAACTATGTGATAACTCGTAGATTGCGTTCTTTTCTAGGGCTAAACCATCTATGTTATTACATGACACCTTCTCTACTACAGTTAAAAGATAGCGAAGAAGGGATCATCCAATTAGATAGATGGTCCTAATATCAGGCTAGAGTAGTGGCAGTGAGCTTGTTAAAACCAATAAGAAATCCATGTAATACGAGAACATTTTTCTTTATTTTTAATTCTGATGCAAAATAAAGATGAAATTGTTAGATGCTAAAACTATTTTGAATATTTCATCATGTTGAACTTTTATGTTACAAATATATATATATATATATTTTAAAATTTTCAACTTTCAGCTTTTTTTTTTTGAAGCTAGCTGCTATTTTTTATCAATATATAACAGTTATGTTTCTCTGTAAACTATTCTTCTATGCGGAAGACTCAATTCTTTTGTATTCTGATGCTAAAATATGAAAGTATTCCCTACAGCATCGCAAAGTATTCATCAATAAAATCGCCGATAATTTCCTTTTAAGGGCATTTCTATATTGCAGCGTGACTGAAAATACAACGATCGTTTTAAGTCCGAAATTTCAGCTGATGTGGAAAATAATTATAAACCAGCATTATCGCTCATTTTTTGCTTCGTTTCCCGTTTTGAAACGCAAGTTGAGTATCGTCTGCAGTAACTGCCCTGGAGCATCCCAATCACCTAGCCGGCGACATTAAACAAGCGGCGGAACAACAAGCTTGGAAACCTGCAACCCCAAATGCAGTTCCCTGTGTGTCACTGAGGCAGCCCCCAGTGGCAAAAGCGGGGTTTCTAATTGTGAAAAATTGCGAATTGATGAGCACGTTTAGTTCACGGATGAGACGTAATGACGGACGGTGATTCCTGGGTCAGACCTATTCTTGTATTACCGCAGGTCTCTTGGAAAGCAACAGCAGTAGTCCAAGGAATTGAATAATCACTATGTAATGACATGTCGAACTTTCAGGTTTGGAGAAATATGGAGTTTTAATAGACTGTGCGGTTAATACCTGAACCCATGAAGTCGCCATCGTGGCGATGGGTCAGAGGTCGAAGGAAACAATAGTTCATCTTCCTAACTTAGATATTTGACAACGGATTTAGTTCAGTGGGTGCCAGTCGAAAATATTGTGCATTCGGAATATTTGAAGTGTCATTTATGATAAGTATTATTGTACATTAGTATTTAGTTCAAAAATAATCGAATCTTTAGGAAAAAAAGATTTAATAAAAAGGTGATTTCATTGGACAGTCACCACGGTAGTCATGGGTTAAAGGCAAAAGGAAACAATAGTCCATCTTGCTAACTTTGATATTTGACAACGAATTTTTTTAAAGGATGCCAGTTGAAAATACTGTCAATTCGGAAGGTTTGAAGATTAACAGTTAAATTTATGATTAGTATTACAGTATATTAATATCTAGTGCAAAAATAATCCAATTTTTAGGAAAAAAAGATTAAATAAAAAGGTTATTTCATTGGAGAGTCGCTACAGTGCCCATGCATTAAAGGTCAAAGGAAACAATTGTTCATCTTCCTAACTTAGATATTTGACAACGAATTTAGTTCAGTGGGTGCCAGTAGAAAATGCTGTCCATTTGGAAGGCTTGAAAATTAAAACTGAAATTTATTATTAGTATTATAGTACATTAGTATTTAATACAAAAAGAATCGAATCTTTAGGAAAAAAGGTTAATTTAAAAAAAGTTATTTCATCTGACAATCGCCATCATGTCGATGGATCAGAGGTCGAAGGAAACAATAGCTCATCTTCCTAAATTAAATATTTGACAACGAATATAGGTCAGTGGATGACAGTTGAAAATAATGTCCTTTCAGAAGTTTGAAGTGTAAAACAGAAATTTATGATTAGTATTACAGTATAATAGTATTTAATACAAAAATAACAGAATCTGTAGGGAAAAATAAATTAATAAATGAAAAGCAGTTATAGCTCCTTTTACCAAATAAGAAGTTGCATTTTGTAATTCAATCATTGAAATAAGTGTCAGTTAGTGTTATTAATGTTACGAAAGTTTGCTGAAAGTAGAATTTAAAAAAATTAATTTCCATATTTATGTAAAGTAAAAACAATTTAACAAGCAAAAAAAAAAGTTGAAATAAAAATATTTACTTCAAATTTTTTAGAGTAACAGAACATTAAAACACAAAAAACGAAATCTTAACTTTATCTCACATCTCCCATCTATCATTAAGCATCAATAATAAGATTATTTCTTTGTAAAATCCCATCCAATATCTGCACAGAAAAATGTACGATACAACTGAAATAAAAACTGTAGAAGAATTAAATGGCATATATTACATCATAACTGCATTTGTTTTTTTTAAAGCAGATGTCTTAATTAACCGAAAAAAAATGTCTTTCAAAATCTCCTTTTCTTTCGAGAGAGAATAGCTTGAGTAAATAGAATTTGTACTTATACTGAATCAATGCATTCGAAAGGAGTTTTTGAGCAGAGATACATAGTAACAAGTGCACTGGAAGTGTCCATGCTTTTAATCCAATTAGTGATGCAAGACGCAGCAGGGCTTGAAAGAGGAAATCGGATCCAAAGAATGCGCTCATGAGGGAAAACACTTCGATAGAAGAAAATGTCATTTGCTTCGCGACCTCCAAGATTTCAAACTGTCACAACTTATTTCTCGTGATTTCAACGATCCCTGTCAGCTACGATTTTTCAACTGAACAACCCAAGTAATAAGAATTAAATATGGTTGGTGGTTTCGCTGAAAGGAAAGGCTTATAGCTTGAAATGGAATAAATACATCTTTTTATACCTGTCTGCATCAGGTAGATTGCAAATATAGAATTTAAGAAAATGTAAGGAAAATAAGGAATCTAAAGAACGTAAGAAAATGCTTATAGCTTGAAATGAATCAAATACATCTTTTTACACACATCTATATCAGGTTGATTGCAAATTTCGATTGTAAGGAATAAATCGAAATAAGGAATGTAAAAAAAGGGCTTATAACTTGATATGAAATAAATACACCTTTTTATACGTATTTATACCAGGTAGATTACAAATATCGAATCTAAGGAGATGTAAGGAACAAATCAAAATAAGGAATCTAAGAAACGTAAGGAAAGGCTTATACGTTGATATGAAATAAGTACATCTTTTTATATCTATCTATAGCAGGTAGATTGCAAATATCGAATCTAAGGAAATGTAAGGAAAATAAGGATTCTAAGGAACGTAAGAAAATGCTTATAGCTTGAAAGGAAATAAATAAATCTTTTTATACCTCTATATACCAGATAAATTGCAAATACCGAATGTAAAAATATATGGACATGACTGAGTAGCTTAATTTATAATTGTCTATCTGCAATTATCAATATTTTATTGAGTTTAAATAAAATTAGAAGAAATTGCAAAAAAAAATGCTAAACATTTTTGTAGGATCCTTCCATTATGCATTTCGAAAGAAAAACTGAGCTCCAAAAACGCTGCACATAATAAGCGGAAGTTGAAAAGAAATTAGTTCGAGATTTTGAGAGTATGCAGCTGAAATTTTATTATTTATATAATAGGTTTTAAATTTCTCTGTGTTCTGGAAATCATTGGTGTAGATTGAATCCTAAAATCTAATATACTTTTTTTCACATATTCCCTGATATTTTATATTAAAAATTTAATAAAAAATTAAGATATCTTTGCGAAGACTCAAATCAAAGATATTCCCTTTATTTATGGTGATATGAGTCTATACGAAATTCTGAAGAATGCAAAAAATACAATTAAATAAATATTTTATTCCTCGAAAAATTCTTTTCTTCTGGTTAATTTCTTTCCGTTCTTTTTCTAGAGTATATTCATTTGGACTGAATAAAGTTCTATTGTACGATGAATTGCTAATCATTTTCACCTTCTTATCAAAATTTTTTTCTCCAGATTTAGTACCATTGATGTTGCCAAGCTTCAAGCAAATATTTTCCTTCTTATTTAAGATTTTTAATTTGTTATTGTCGCGGTAAAGGAAATTATAGTTACTTCTTCCAGTAATATAGCATGTATTAAATAAAAAATCTAGATTTAATGATGATATTAAGAAGTCATTTTATTTTCATCAAAGAGTAATCTTAAAAATAGAATTACATGTGATTATTAGGAACGATATATCCCACCTTTCTTTTGTATTGCCTTATTTCAGGAACATTTAATGCATCTGTCAGGAGATGTTATAGAAGAAATGCCAATTAAAACCCAGGTAATTTTCTTCTCAAATTAAATTAACTCTAATCTTCCATCATTATTTGAAAAATGGGTACTGTTAATACAGAATTAGTATAAGCATATTGGAGACAGAATTTAAAATGAAATTCGCAAGGCAGGTAAAATCAATTCTCTGGTCATTTCAATTTCGGCAGACATACATAACTATTTCTACATTTTACTCAGCAACAGCTTTTAAATTCTGTGAATTAAGTATATTGAAAGTATTAAAGTATATATAATGAATACTAATTTTTATAGCAGTCTGTGAATTAATTACATCGTCTACTTAAAAAATCATGAAGTGAATAGAGAGTTTTAGCAGTGATGTTTTGATCAGTGTTTATAAATCATTTAAGAATTCGCCAGAATTAGACTCTTCCGAAAAGTCTTATGCTTTAACCTTCTTCGCACTTCTCTTTTCTACCTTATAAGGCGTCTTTTTCAGCTGGGTATTGATTTTTGCAACAATTTAGAATTATTTACACCATCCACTTAAGAAATCATGTAGTGAATAGAGAGTTTTAGCAGTGATGCTTTGATCCGTGCTAATAAATCATTTAATAATTCGCTAGAATTAGACTCTTCCAAAAAGCCGCATGCTTTAACTTTCTTCGCACTTCTCTTTTCTACCTTATAAGGCGACTATTTTCAGCGAAATATTGATTTTTGCAACAATCTAAGAATTATTTACACCATCCACTTAAGAAATCATGTAGTGAATAGAGAGTTTTAGCAGCGATGGTTTGATGCCCCGGCAATAAACCATTTAACAATTCGTTAGAATTAGACTCTTCCAGAAAACTGCTTCCTTTAACCTCCCTCACGCTTCTCTTTTATACTTTTATATCCGAGCTGAATAAATTTAAGTAGTGAGTTTACTTTCACAAATGAGGAGCTGTTTAAATATTCATAACGGATTGCCGCTATAACCTTAAAAAAATACTGTGCATACTAAAGCTGGAAGGCGAAAAAAAATGCTCCTAGTGTCGAAAAACAGCATAAAAAAAGACTCGTTTTGTAGAATTCAGACTACTAATAAACTCATTAATTTTTTTCCAACGACTCAGTTTCAAAAACAATTTAGATCTGAATGCAGAATTTAAGAGGTGAAACGTGACTCTTAGCAGGGTGGCCATTTTTTTAATTTTTTTCCCCCTCGACGGTGGGAGCACGACAGCATATTATCGATTCAGTCTGGTGCATCCCAACTGCAGGACACAAAAACATCTTCAAAGAAAAGGTAAAATAATACTTGATTAACTTACTAAGTAATACAACAAAATAGCCAAAGAAGAGGGAGAATCTATAATTAACATTCAAAACTCACTTTAAAGAAACGAGAAAAGAAATTTCTATTTGCTCATTTCTAATTTAAAATACAATAGTAATGAGCTTTCCAGCTCCAGAAAGGAAATTAGAAATACAATAACAGATTATTAGTTTAAATACAATAACAGAGTATTAGATCAAATACAATAACAAAATTTTTGATCCTAGACAATAACAGAATATTTGATCAAATACAATAACAGAATTTTTGATCAAATACAGTAACAGAATATTAGATCAAATACAACATTAGAATATTTGATCAAATGCAATAACAAGTACAATAAGTACAATCCTGTTAAAATATAGAAGATGCTTTTATTCTTTCAGAAGAAAAAAAAATATATAATTTAGTTCTAAAGAGGATTTTTTTCATCTCAATGACATATCTTCAGATATCTATTTGGAAATATAAAATTTTAATTTTATCATACGTCATCCAGGAAATAAACAATGTCTTTTTTTAGATATAGTTTTTGAATCATGTTAATTTAATATTGCCAATTGATCACTATCAATGAATTGATAAATTTATAATCGCTTTCACTTAAGGTATGGTTTTTAATTACTTTTGGTTTTAATTTATCCTGATTGCTTTCTGTTCCTTTCATTTTCTTTTTGAATGGAAATTTCGTATTTTAAATGACCAGCGGGTGACCGAGCTCCGCTCGGAGAAAACAGGCATCGAAGCTAACTCGAAGATTTAAATTTTCAATTGTGATTTATCAAAACAATACATGCCATAAGAAAATTTGTGAAACCATTGGTGAAAAGATAACCGGTTAAACCTCGGCTTTTCATCGTCCACCAGCGATGTCATGTCTTGATGTTCAATTGGAAATCCCCATCTGCACTGGTCTCTTCCATGTTTGCTGACCATGCACGGAGCGTTTGGGTTCATATCACCACACGGGTTATGGATCATCCATTTCGAGATCAGTTCCTTGAGTTCCGGATCATCTTCTGGAAACTTTATTAGTTCACCATATTGGCTATAGATGGCAGCACGTTACCGCTTGAAACCTATTAGCCAAAATGGCGAACTAATAAAGTTTGAAAATATCCTATCTGTAACTCCGAACTGCTCAACCGTAGCGCTTCAAAACCTGCGCCAATCGATTCCTCGTGGCCAAAAACCCCAGACCCCCAAGTTTACCGGAGTTTATTAATTCTGGGGCGATTTTCGACTTGGCAACCATTCCTCGTATTATAGTATAAGATTAAGTAGTTAAATTTTCCGACTGTGCCTCTTGACAGTTTTTCTTATATTTTCATTTATTGACAAACATTTGCCATAATCATATATAGATTTTTTTAATGTAAATGCTTTATTTATGTATTATGCATCTCTTTTCTTTAATAACTCATCAAAATTCACCATTATTTTATTATTAAATAATGAAAACAATTAAAGGAAAATTGTATATGAAAATCAGTAAAAGTTTTAATAAAAATGTAAATAATGTGTTGTTTGATTTCCCTATAATACTGATTACTTACATGCAATGAGATATATCTTTATATACGATACATGAGAAATTAAGGTAGATTGACAATGGTAATAAATGACTTGTTTTAATCAATTCATCTTTGAGCAAAAGGCTTCCAATGCATCCATTATTAAAATTGCCTTTTATTGTATTCTCCTAGCTGGGTTAAGTTTCACTTCAATGTAATCAAAATTAATTTGATATTAAAAAAATTAAACACAAAATCATGTTGTCTTTGTAAAAGATATGGCAATTCTGATGAAAATGTAATGCAATTTTATTCTTAGAAAGTATAAAACTGCACACGAATTAATAAAATTGTGTAAGTATTTTTTTTGAATTGTATTAACTAATCAATTATTATGTTTAGAATTTTAGATCCTAACAAATTAAATTAAAGTTATTCTTTGTATTGCATTCGTTTTGTAGCATGTGCAACATTTTTCCAATCTTTTGGTGAAAGTTCAATGTAAATCTCATCAAAAGCAGGACACTGCCCTACATATTTTCACAAATTTGTTTAATGTTTTACAGAAATCAAACATCAATCTATTTATAACAATTTTTTGGGGTCCTAAAGCCTCTTGCCTTTGGTGCTTTAAATGTACTTGCTCTATCTTCGGTGTCTTTCTTTAAAGCCTCTATTAATAAATGAGTATTCCTCATGAAAATGTTATTAATATGCCTCACAACTTATTTTATTACCATTTGTTTATCATCGGCAAAATTACACAAAGTAAGCTTTTAAAAACGTATATAAAGACTAAAATGAAAGTATTCAAAACACTAGGAGTAGCAGGGTGAGGTTATTAAAATAAACTCACACTATTGCCTTGCTTTTATAGTTGGATTAATTGGTATTTGATGAGGAAAAAAAAAGTGATTTTGAAAAATCTAAAAAGTAAAAAAAAAGTATTGTCTAAGAAGTAAGGTCTTATATAATGAAGAATATATAACTTATAAAACCCCTTTGCATTACTTGAGAATTTCAACACGTCAATCAAAACACGTGAATATGATCTATCAAACAACAAAAGGCTAGCTATAGCTCCGATATGCGACATTTTAAAGTCTAAGTGTGTGCATTATCTGTAAAGCAGTGAGGTATGAATGATAGAAATATAGGCTCTGTCATTCTTTATATTGTCCAAATTGTCAACCTTCTCCCCTTCATAAAAAATTGCTACATTAATGGCTTTGTTTCTAAAGTAATGAAAATTTTTCATTATTGTTTTAGTTATCAGAAAAAACTACTATTAATAAAGTTTTAAGATATGTAAATTATTGAATACAAACCCAATCTTAGAAATCTCAAAAATCTTAGAATCTCTAAAAAAAAAAAAAAAAAAAAAAAAAGGAAGTAAATTTTTTAAAAATCCCAAGAAATAAACTTTGGAAAAGTTGATAGGATACTAACTTGCACAAAAAATAATCTAAATAAACAGCAACTTTATTAGCACAGTTGAAAAAATGATATCTGTCTTCTAATGTTTCAATTAATGCTCCATTTTCTTAAAGACCATTGCAAATTACAATTCAGAAATTTTTGAAGAATTTTCAATTATAAGTTAATTTGCCACGCATGATTAAAATCTACAGTAAAATCATAGCAACTTTATATTTTCATGTTAAACTGGATCTCTTCATCAGAGCAAATAGCTCAATTGTATTTCCCTCGATCTGATCATTAACAATTAGCCCAACCATTATGTACAACAATACAAAAGTCTTCCGTGGTATCGGATGATACAGCAGACACGAGATTCCAGTGATAAAATCCCCCTTTATCTTACAAATGGACCGAGAGGGATTTGCCCCTGCCTCCCTTCAGCTCATTCAATTTCGCTCTGGAGCGAGCTGAATCCCGTCCAGGACAAGAGATTATAGATAGGTGGCTTCTAAAATTTGTACTCAGTGGTGAAAGACAAGTAATGGATTACGGCACGCTCATGGCACGAGCAACTACGGATCACGGGAATTGTTCAATTACACATGCGGCAGATGGCGTGCATTTATCCGCTTCAACATTTATTGACTACACATTTCGTGTTACATATGAGTGCAAAGAAATTTTAGGATCATGTAAATTGCATTTCATTGTGTAGAAATAAATAATATATTCCTTATGATAATATTATTTATATCATGACATTTACTTAGTAGTTAACTTGTGATTTGCTGATTGGTTAGAAAGAAGAAGAAAGAAAAAGAAAAAGAAAAAAAAACACCACTCCTTCATGCAGTTTTTCTGTAAGAATAATATATTGAGACATAGAATATTTAAACTATCTTACCTTTTTTTATAACTTAATCTTGAAAAAATATAAAGCTACTACATTTTATTTTAGAGAGGATAGTAATAAGTGGATACAGTCTAGTATCTTCACAAAAAAGAAGTAGCAAGCTTATCATGGGTTCGTTCATAACTTTTTGAAATATTTTTTAATTTCTGTATATAGTTCTTCCTGCAATAAAAGTGTATAGAGGTATACAGTATTTCAACTATTTTGACGTTTTTCATAATCCCATCGTGAAGCATTAGGTTATTACATCTTATTAGGTTATTACATCTTATAATAAAGATGATAAAAAAAATAGATAAAGTCTAGTACTATCCAAACTAGCTATTGCAATCCTCATAAAGAAAGTAACACTCTTGTCATGGATTCGCTCATAGCTTTTTGACATATTTTCTAATTTCCGTATGTAGTTCTTCCTACAAGAAAAGTGTATAGAGGCGTACAGTATTTCAACTATTTTGCTGTTTTTCATAATCCCATCGTGAAGAAATATTAGGTTACTACATATTATAATAGAGATGATAGCAAAAAAAAAAAAAGGATAATGTCTAATATTATCCAAATTATCTATTGCAATCCTCATAAAAATGTAACACGCTCGTCATGGGTTCATTCATAACTTTTTGAAACATTTTTTTAAATAAGAATTGCTCCATTTACTGCCTTTTTTTAAAATATATGAACTAAGTGTGCAGAAAAACTTCATTGAAAATATGTGTAGAATATCAACATCACTCTTTATAAATCAGAGATCGATATCATGTTCTAATGTATTAAAAATGATATTGTTGAAAATGTAAAATTCACTTTTTATTCCTTTTTAAAGTAGAAAGTATTCATTTCATTTTTTAAATATTGAAAACATTGATGTTATAATACTGGATTAAAAATTCTATACAAAACTTTAATGAATTATCTAGGAATTCTGATTACTTTTTTAAGGGAATTTAAAATTTTAAAATGAACCAGTATTCACCAAACAAAATCCTTTAAAATGTCTTTAAAAAAGGAATATCCTGAATGATTTCACCATACATTCATTTTACTGATCCATCTGTCTTAAATATTACATCGAATTCCTCGATTTCTGAAAACAAGGATATACAATATTGTTCGATATTAGAGAGATTATTAATGGTACTTTTTATTATGGAAAATAAACTTGTATATTTATTTTTCAAATCTATTAATTTTACCACTTATTCAATCCTATACATTAGAAAAGTCTTCAAATAACTCATATTTCATGACAAAATATTTTAAAATAGGAATATTTTCATCTAAGCAAATTATGTGTTGCTCTAAATTGTTCGAAAAATCAAAAATTCACAATGAAAAAGTAGCATAACATTTTTTATCATCAAAAGTCAACTATAAATATTTTGTTGAACCTCATTCGAACATACTCATTACTTTTATCTTTGAGTTAACGAAGCAGTTCAGAATTTTCCTTCCCTCTTGATTGAGAGTGTGCCATTCTTTATAGTTCGTATCGAAAAACTGATTTTCACAGGTTTTTTTTAAATAATTTATTTTGAAAAGCAATTACAAATAATGTATGGTAATGAGGTCTAAGTTCCTTGGTGGCTTCAACAAAATCTTAATCTTGTTCTTAAAAGATATCTTACATTGTTTAGCATTTATTTTTAGTAATTAATCATTTCGCTAAAATATATACCATCAATTTATACATAATACAGACTTTTGCTGGATTTTTTCAGATTGTTATACAGAATGTATATTTTTAGTCTTTCAAGAATCGAATATTGGAATGTTACTAACACCTTCGAATGTAAAATTCCTATAACAATATTCATCCTGTATAAGAAAGTACCTTGCCATACTCTTTTATATTTATCTGTTTATTTTTAATCAAAACAGCTTCTGACTGCCCAAAATGCCAAAACTGTTGATTATCCGAAAGATTTTTTTTTTTCAGGAAAAAAAAAAAATAAATAAAGAGCATTTATATTTTGAGATAAAAGGGCACTAGGAATGTTCCAAAAAAGTTTACAAGCAGAAGAATTTGGAAAGTAGAAATAGTAGATGGAAATAATATTCTTACCCAGAGTGGAGACAAAGTGGACCAGACTTAAGGTGGGTTCTGACGAGGTTTATTATTGTCCACAAACGTTGCATCTCTGCTGTAGTCCCGGCATTGTCCTCGTGTGAACACTTGAGATAACGCGGACAACGTTTGTCCCGACAGAACAATCATTTGCCATTGTCCCGTTGTGGTCACGTGATTTTCTGGAAGTAGTTGTGATCTTCTATTGCGGACAATAATAAGTCTCGTCTGAACACAACTTAAAGGCCTTATCACACGGTGAAATACATCGTCACTTTAGCTGATGAAAGTGACTTCACTTGAGCATTTGCTGTCTGCTAAACCTAGAAAAGCAGGTGAACAAGTTGGTGTATTTATCGCTCTTTATTCATTGATTCCATTAAGAGAATGTTTGCTGATCTGAGTTGTATTTTTCATTTCATAACTCGTGGATGCTCCGTGCAAAATGAATTTCAATGAAACAGCATTATTATGCATCATCCTGGGAACAGAACTAAGAGAAAAAGAGAAATCCCAAAGAAAATTGCTGTCACGGAAATGGCTGCTTTGCTAATTACTGTTTACAAAGAAGTTGGCGTAAATCGCGGCGTTCTTGGCACACTACGTCACTATTGAAGTTCCACATGATTGGTTGAATTTCGTTGGCAGCCAATATTTTAGTCACCATCGACAGTAATTTCGGACCTGTTCGAAAAAGTTGTCGATTATCAAAAAACTTGCTTGACCAGTTCTTGAGGGTAGAAAAGGGAGCTTGCTCACGGAAAGTGTTGATGGTATTTTGCCGTGTGATAAGGCCTTAAGACTAGTCTTCTAGCGGACAGTGTTAGTACTGAGACCTGAAACAGCGACAATAATGGAAAGATGTCTAAGGAAGTGGTCTCGGGCAGAAATGTGAGACATTCTTTGGGCCAAAAATGTTTCCCATCGAATATTCACAGACAAATCGTTGAAGTGTACGGAGAGTCAAGTAATGAGTAGAAAACAAGTGGAGAAAAGGTATTATTCTTTTGAAGTGGGCAGAGAGATTGTTAGAAACTTTAAGATGGGACGTTTGAAGCCACTCCCCCCATACAACCCCGATTTAACTTCAGTGATTATTTCCTCTTCCTAGCCTTGAGGAAACACTTATCCGAAACAAGTTTGATATCAGACGGTGATGTTCAAAAAAGCGTTTAGAAATGTTTCAGTGGCCACAGACCTGATTATTACCAAGACGTTTTAAACAAATCGGTCCAGCGAAGTGATAAATGCCTCAATAGGCTTGCCCGAACAGAAGTGACTGCCTCATATGTCTCTACCATTACTATTTGTATCCTGTGTCTGTTGTTAATAAAACATTTGTCATTTCCTTTGTAATTTTTTATTTGATTACCAGTCGTATTTTTCTTTAGATGTAGCTGATCAACACTGTTAGCTCCCAAAACTGAGAGCCGATAATTTCAATCGCCAGTCTACTATAGCCTCTCTTGACGTTCTTTTTTTATGCCAATCTTACAACTATAGGATCTTCCTTGTCTTATTTTCGATTTGATGCATGGCTCTGCCTAATTTTCAATGGATCGTGTAGTCTCTTGCATCAACTACAAACAACTATCTTACTCCAACAATTTATGTATTTTCCTTAGATATTTATACAATATCCCGTCCTTTCTATCTTCAATGATGTGATGGCAAAGACCATTAGTAATTTCCTGGCAACTGAACATCGCTGTGGATTTTGGTACTTTCATAAACTAAAAAACAAATAAATAAACATAAAATCATCAGATAAATTGATTTTGTAATTTCTTTTTTAAATTTACCAAGGTAAAATTAAATCCAATTCATATTCAGTTGAATATAATCGTAATCTATTAAAAAAATATGAGGATTAACATATTCTTTAAACGATTTTCTTTTTTAAGCAAGGTTGATATTTTAAGAAGTAACAAAAATTTATATACATTTATGGAATATGAAATGAAATATTAGAAATTAATTACAAAAAAAGCATAATTTTTTATTCTTAAATAAAAAGAAAACTAAAATTGGTCTTAAAAAGGAGCACAACAACAAAAAAAACTTTAAGTAAAGTATTAGCAATGAACTTTGAATAAAGCAATAAAAATTATAATAATAATATTTTATCAATTAACTAATTTTAATAAGCAAATATAGAGTGAAGTAATTATAAGGTAAATTTTTAAAATAAACAGCACATTTCGCATTTAACAAATTAAAAAAAAGTTTAAAGCAAGAATTTTTTAAATGCTTTTTTTACTTAAATGAATTATAAAGCATTAAAGATTTCAAGCTAATTAAGAACTTTCACTGAAGGCACAGGGAAGAATTAACTAAAAAAATCAATTAAAAATAATAATTATCTTTCATAATTTTTGACTTCGAGTTCAACAAATTAAATTCAAAGCATAGGAAATATTTTAACATATTTGTGTAGAAGAAATTTCAGGTTCCGGAGTAAAATTTGAATTAATATCGATTTCGAATTGAAATCGTTCGAAGTAGCCAAATTCCACTGTATATTTTTGGAAGCAGTTTTGCACAAAAAGAGTTTTAGGATTTCTAGCAAAGGAGTTTTCTTTTGAATTATTACTCATTCTGCTCTTGTAATTTATACAGCAATAATAATGAAATATGCTCGATTCGAACTCAATTTTCCTCCGCTGTAATTCTGAGAGCAATTAATTAAATATTTAACTCGTTTTCTCCATATATTTCATTGTATTTCACTATTTATTTAAGATTCTTTAAAAATGCATAAGATGGGAATTAATGATACTTTGTAAATATTCATTATTTGCTTGAAAGCAGGTAAATTTATTTCAAAGTAAATACTAAACCAGTATAAGCATTAAAACGACATTAACTTTTTATTTATAATAGAATATTAAAAATAGAATTCTTGAAAAAGGCGGCATATAATATTTTCACGAAAAAGATAAATAAAATAGAATTAATCAGATAAAATGTAGTTAATCAATACAGATTCTATCCTTTATGTACATAATAATTTGGAAATACATTTCCGAACACAATAAAATAATTCGTTTAAATTCCGTTTATTTATATGAAAATGAAAATAGTACCATTTTTCAAAAATGTAAATAATCTATTATCTATTTTAAATGCTGGTCTTGCAAATCATTTGCATTTATGCATTTCGAATGCATTATCTTCAAATTTTCCAAAGATAGAAGACATATTTCCCCAAGGCTTTCAACTGACGATAGGAATTTCTTTGATATCTGCTCGTTCTGATTCTATCTCATTGAAATTCTCTTGTAAATGAGAATTGTCTTGAAGTTTATCTTGACAACCGATCGTCGCCTCGATGTTGCAAGTATTGAAACACGGAATGTCTCTTTTGCTTTCGAAAATTACTTATTTCGAATTCTTTCAAAGGATCTGTTTGGGATCACATGCTTCGGACTCGCAAATTTTGGAATCAGGAATGCTTTTGTGAAATGAATATGCGAACTACAATCTTATTTATTCCTTCTACTAAAGTAAAGCTAGGTTTTGGTGAAACGTAGGAAATATTTTCACTCATTTGCTGCAGTGAGCAAAAATAAGCAGTTTTAGAATTTCGAATAAATTATTGGCATAATCCTTGTAAAATTATTCTATCTTCTCTCGTGTTTTAATAACGGTTTGTAAAATTTAAAAATGTATTTTAGTATAGCTTTAGAATCCAATGTTTATCGAATGATACCTATATGTTTTTGTTAGAAATATTTTTATAACTCTTAACACCTAAATTTATCAAAATAAATATTCATTGAAATCTCTTGCACCGAATGAAAATATCAGGCATCAAAGTAATATTTTAATTCATAAATAGAGTATTTTGAATCATAATTCATAAGAAGTTTTAGAATTTCGAATGAATTATTGACATACTCCTTATAAAATTATTTTACCTTCTTTCTTGTTTTAATAACCGTTTATGAAATTTAAAAATGCATTTTACAATAGCTTTAGAATCCAATAGATAACGAATGTTACAATATATATTTTCGTTAGATATTTATTTATCATAACAAGCAGATTTATCAAAAGAAATATTCAATGAAATGTGTTGCATTGAACGAAAATTTTATGCATCAAAGTAATATTTTATTGGGTTGTTCGGAAAGTCATTTCGTATTTTTTTGTCAAAATGAAAATAAATTTCGTTTAATGAATAAATTATTTATTAAATTATAAAATTGCCATTCTGGTCTAATACCTTTTGCCATATTTTTGGTAGTAACATGATTACACGCTCATAAAAGTTTTGGTCTTTGCTGTAAAAAAAAACTGATCGAGGTGGTTTTTGGCCTCCTCATTTGAAGGAAAAATTTTGCAAATCAGTTCTGGTACTGATGTACTGTTAACACATCTTCTCCACACATATTGGCTAATTTATTTCTGGCTTGAACAGCATTTTTACCTTTTATAGCAAAAAAGAAAAAAATGACGAAAATGCTGTTTATTGCTCTCCATATTTAAAAGGGCACCATCCAAAAACTACTGCGAAGAATCAGCTGCACTTTTTCACACTCAAGCCTTGCTATATCAGCTCTTAAAACATAAAATGATTTTGCGGTTTAAGTATGAAATTGGGTGCGAAAAATGCAATTAAATCCTTTGTCAGGAAAAAACGAAATTACTTTCCGAACAACCTAATAATTTATCCGTAAGAAAAAATTAAAGGAATTGTTTTAGAATTTTGAATATATCATAGGTATATAAACTGCCGAAGTCATTCTCTTTCTTCCTGTATTTTAATCGTGACTTAAGGAATTAAAAATAGTCTCTTGTCAATTCTCTTAATACAATAATAATATTAAGAAAAAAAATATTAGTAATAACTTATTATACAGAACTGCATTTCTCTCTAAACAACAGTGGTAGCTGAAAGTCCATACTTCAGAAAGTGGATTTTTAACTTTGGGAAAATTTGTCAGAAAATGAATTATGAAAAAGTATGAAGAAATGAGTTATTACAACAAAGATGTTGTTATAGAAATCAATATTTCGAATGATTTTTCTTATTTCTATATTATATATTAGGTGGTAAAATCCGAATACATTTTCTGAATGTTTGTACAAACAACAAATGAAAAATACACATTAATAAGAATTATTAAAATTTGGAAAATTATTATAAAAATGAAAATTTTCTCACAGCATATTACTTATCATGACTTTTTCAAGCTTTGAAACCATTAAGAAAATGCATTCCCACTCATTTTTATTTATATTTATTTATTTATTTTAAAGGAATTGCTTATTTTGGTTTATGATTGAAACTATCTTTTTATACGATTTCTTTTGTATTCGTAATAGTGAAAATGGACAAATACTATTATTTTCAATAATAATAATAATAATGTAAAGAAGTAAAAGAAAAAAAAAGTATAACTTCAGGTTCGATAACTTTCTCACAAAACATAAGTGATACATTTGTAAAATAAAGACTTGAAATTGTATTTCAATAAGAATATTTAAATATGTGATTAAAAAAAAGTATTGAATCCACCAGCAGCTTTCCCCATGCATTAAATTCGAAAATTATAAAATTACCACCATCAATTAATGTCAAATTCAAAGTGGGTCTATAATTTTTATTTTTTCAATAGTCTTCACAAGATTTCATTCGAGTTAAAATGTAATTCATATTATAATCATATCATCTTTTATCAAGTTTTTAAAGGACTCATACCTTTAAATACTTTTTTCATTTTTTTCAAACTTTCAGGGTTGTAAATTTCAATTATTCAATTAAGAATCAATTATTCTTGTTTTTATTATAGATCTTTGAGGTTTTAAAATATTTTCAAATTAATAATAATAATAAAGTACTATTAGGTTTATTAATAATACATAATTTCTATTTTACTGCTTTAATGAATTTTTATATTTAAATATATAATTGCGGATACTTTGAAATTAATATTCTAGGGGTTTAGAATATACAGGAGTCTCTTTCGGAACTGCTTAATCATGAAATAAATGTACGTGCCAACATTGATAATTTATCTAAAAATTCGTGTTTTAGAATTTAATTTTTCTTAAAAAATTCAAAATCTTAGGTATCAAAATTATTCTTTCATCATAAAAGTTTAAAGAGTTAAAACTTTAAGATAAAAAAAAAAAATTTCTGCAATTCACGGAAAAAAAATCAAAAAATTAAATGTCTAGTTTACATTACTCTTCTTTATAATTTGAATCATAAATACTATTTGTTTTTATTTCGGAAGATTTTCATTTTTGTGCACGTGCGTCTAATACTTCTCTTTTTTATGTAGCATTATGTTTATTGTTATTATATCGAATTTATTACAGTGGCTAAACCACAATGTTCCGGTGGCAAATATATCATCGCCAGAGTTTTCATTTTATGTGTATATAAATAAAAATGTATGTTTATCTGTATGTCTCTTATGCGCTGCCGTACCGTTCATCCGATTCCAATAAAGCTGCGACAACATATTAGTTGCACTTAGCCGAAGGTTATAGGAATAATACAATCATCTCAAGTATAAAAAGTATTTTCAGGTCGATTTGCCGTATCTATTAACCATAGATTAACCACCAAATAGCTAGTCAAAGAGACGAAGCAGATCCAGTAAAGGTGCTAAATTCAAGCTAGACGTTAATATTTCGTAGCTATTGTACAAAAATGATATGTAAGTCATTCTCTGAAGTTACAGTTTTAATATAGAGCATGCGAGAAAGTTTAAGGGGAAACAATCCTGTAGGTGTGGCATTTTAATTAAAAATTTAATAAAAGTTCAACGTTTTTTGTCGTAACTTCCGAAAATATTATAGTACAAATAATTTTGCACCATCTTAGTTTTCAAAAAAATAATTTCCAGCTATATTAAAGATTTAATGGTATAAATATTTATATATGTTGAACTTTTTGATAAAATCGCTTTAAGAAAATTTTGTTATAAAATTGATTCCCCTTTGAAATATCTGTATTAAAATGTGTGCAAGATAATAATAAATAACCCAGTCCTTGCTTTAAATAAAAGAAGGATAGTTAAATGTCACAAATTTAATATGTGTTCGCCCCCTTATTCAAAACCTCCTGTCGCAGTTGCAAGCGCACGCGGCGACGTAATTAGCCTTTCGAGTAGCGTTGAATGGGCGATTCTGTGACAATTCTTTTCTATGAAGTCGAGCCAACAGTGGGGTAAAATCGCGGTTTGCTTAGTGTGGTAGGAAATGAGGACTTAAATGGTCGTCGATCGTCCATTAGTCTCATCAACTTAAGTTGACAACAGGCTGCTATAATGTTCTTTGCAGTTTGGGAAAGGGTGACTTAAGTACCATTCAAGCATATTTAATTCCACGGGTTAAAGGAATTGAGTTCCGTTCATGTTGCTTTTGTATTTTTAACTCTTCAGAATTATTTTCATTACTGAATATGTTATTTCCGATTTTTTTTAAGTTATCAGTGATCGGTGTTATTGATGTAATACTTTAAATTAGAAATCAAGGTATATAAGACAATTTTGAAAAAAAAAATGAATTTCAACTTTATGTAATAGTATATGTGAGATATATGTGAGATTATTTGTAGAACAGACATGGAATCTTTTCAGTAAGGTGTTGTCAGGTATAGTCATGATGTGAATGTAGTCATGATGTCATGACTATATTAATGATTTGACCATGCACATTTTCTTGCGCAACATTCCCTTAACTGTCATGATGGGAAAACATGTACAATTATACAGACTATCTCATGCTTTATAAACTCGAGTTTTTCTATACTTATGTAAATAACTCCCTAATGATAAATTTTGATCCAAAAGATATCAAACTGTAATGAGCACTGTTTTCATTATTTCAGATTTATCAGTTGTTCTGATCAATTTCGATAATCTCTTTAAAAAATGCAATTCTTTATCAAATTACATTTACCATTTTGTCATTCTTTCCTAATGATTTGACCATGGACATTTTCGTGCGTAGCATCATTTCCTTAATAGTCATGATGTGAAAACACGTACAATGTCATTTAAATATATCATTTGAATCTTTAAAATTTTTCATTTACTTTTGAAACTATCTCAAACCCACAATTTTTTAAAAGTCAATCTTTTATGCTTTTGATATGACTACATTCAGCAACAGAAAAGTTTTCATCACCAATATCCACATTTTATTTTGTTTTGAGTATGTTTAGTATCTAGAATTTTCATGCTTAAGCACAAAGCAAAAATGACACATATATTTTGACACATATATTTTTTGATTTTTTGACTTTTTATTTCCATAATTTGCATCCGCATTACTTCCTTTTCTTCAATTTTTGTATTTTTATGTTATAGGTATATACAGCAGTTTTGATGGCACAAACAACGACAAAAAATCATAATCAACATTTTCCTGATGACCAATTATTACTCATATTTGAAAGGGCTATAAAATCTATTTTAATTTGTGTATAATCAGTTGCACATTTATTACCACTAATCATTTAAACAATTAAATGGTTGACTTAAATTCCTAGCAAATATATTTTTTTAAATACTTCGTGATTTTCTAATGCGCTTATGCATGCCAGTAGCTTAGATACAGGGAACCATTGTGGCCAAATTTCCTCAATTTTTGTCATCAATAAATTTTTTAAATCCTTCGTCAATTGCTCAACCAAAATTAATTAAATTAAATTAAACTAAGCCAAAAAATTAAATGGCAAATATACCTACATTTTAGATCAAATTGATGCCATAGATTGTGTTAAGTGTTACGTAGCACTGTTATCAAATGAAGAAGAAAAAAAAAATGGAACACTTTAATTACTCAATTATTTACTACAGCACCTTCAAAAACTAGAGTCAATACAAATGATTCAAAGAGGTGAGTTTTGATGCCCACATTGATTGAATTGGCTCGTTAACGTACTTGATTAATTATTACATTGAAATTTTCACATTACACCTATCAACTTCCACTCAATCGATGGCTCGTCCTGAAATGAGTTTCCTAAGAAAATTTGTAGTTACTAAGAAATTTAACTCACGAAAAAGGGATTTATAAGTTTTCGAAAAAGGAGGCTTCCAATGTTAAATGAAATATAAAAGCTTTTGTCTATATCTTAGAAACTATTATTTACTTCTCAATTTTGGGACTCATCAAATGAGCACAATTTTATTACAAAAAACATAAAATAAATTCAATTTTTTTTTTTTTTTAAATTTAACAAGGGGCGAAAAAGAAAAATAAGATATGGTAAAATTGAAATACTGAAACATCGAAATCCTAAAAATTATTTTCAAAGCTGAGATAATTTTTGAAATATTTCCAAAACATTGCGAAATTCTGTTTGTAGAGCATGAATACTTTGGCACGTTCATTTGTCAGGAACAGGTAAAAGGTTTCTAATTGTTTCTATCGATTGACACGCGGTGAAGCAAATGTTTTAAATGTCATTATAAAGTAGATGTCGGTAATTTCCATATCGGGGGATTTTAATGTAAAGTAGAATGTAGAAGTGAGCAAAATTAGTTATCTTTTGAGAACTATAACTAATTTCTGAACGAAAATTTGTTACACTGATAGAAAAATCATACCAAATGAAATCGTAGAAAAATATCAGATTTTATAATGGAAAAATGCTAAAATACTAATTAATTAACTGCTCATGTACTAGATTAATCAGTTTTTGATCTAAATAAACCTGTCGTCTCAAGCAATTTTCATCAAGATCAATTTTGAGAAGATACTATAGTAAATAACAAAGATGCAAAGACATTCCAGGACTTTTTTTTTGACATCTTTACTTTGTCATTAAAATATTTTTTTCAGCAGAAAATTTGAATTTCCTGTAATTCTTGAAATTTCAAACTTAAATCCTCAAAAGTAAAGAAAGTCTAATATATTATTTACGAATTGTCTATCGCAAGAAATCTTTTTAAATTACCACAAACAAAACAAATATATTTTGTAACAATTATTTCTAAAACAAGACACTTTGTAACATTCTTATTGAAAAGAAGAAGTCCATTCTGGGGCTAATTTGTGATATGAATATCTCCCCATGTACTGTTTGGCTCGTAGCGATTTATTGCCGTTGCAGTTCTGAGCATTTTTATAGCTGAATACCGACAAAAAAGAAATGCCTATTTAAATTTGTTAAACAAATTTCAGTGTTTAAATCTCCTTTACTCAACAATCTGAGTGAATGGTTTAACCTAAGAACAAAATGTCAGGCTGAAAAAAAAATACTCATTATATAAAACATTTGTAAAATCTAGACAAAGGTGTTTGAAATTGATTGAAGACTGTCAAATGAAGTACCTGAATTTCATCCATTAGGATTTGTTATTGTAATTAATGAATTTTTCTGAAACGCCATTATTATTATTAGTACTATTGACATTCAACAAAATCATAAGGATTTTAAGCCATTTCTCTTCCAGTTTTTAATTGAAAAAAAATTAATAACATTATTGTAACATCTTATATAGAGAGGTTAAGAAATCTTTTAAAAATTAACAATATTTTATATGAAATTTTTAAATTGTTATTAATTTTCCACTAACTAAATATAAAATTAAATTTGGAATTAAAAATTAAAACTTTATATTGTTTATTTTACTAGATTTACAAGCTTTAAAAAAAACCGAAGAAAAAAAAAGAGAGAAAGATCCAACTAATAAATGTACATGAATATGGAAACGTTAATCAAACTTGTTGACAAACTTGGAAACAAAATTGTATGTTCAAATTAATGCGTCCGAATCTCATCGACATTTTGACAAACATTTAAGAAGTATCTCCTAAAATTACTCCACTTAAGAGCAAAATTGAATCACTTCTGAGACCTCTGCAATTCCTTATGCATCTTCATTAAATGTCTCCTCAGACGCTTTCGCAACTCCTCTGACAAATGACACTCGTCTGAGCCAGAATGACACTTAAGACGTAATTCGCGTACTTAAGCCTTTTTAAACGACCATTCTCGTAATTTCCGGAATTCAATTAATGAATGTCACCCTAAACGCTTGAGAGAGATCACTTTACTCTTTGGGATCTCCCTCCCTCTGACGTCTCATTATTTGTTAGATCAATTTCAATATCGCCTACCCCTCCTGTAGATCCCCCATCGTGATGCAACAGTAACTGACGCATCTTGCCAGCTAATCAGAATAAACGGTACCATCAAATTTTACACCAGTTGATGGCTTCCAACTGATATTAATGATCCCTACAGACTCCTGACGCGGTCTTAGACGAGTTTTAATGCCACTTTGTCAAAATTATCGGTGAAAAGCATGACGAAATATTGAAAAGAACTTAACATGTATGTTGGTATACGATGGAAAGACAAACGGTCGAATCATTGCTCTTATTCTTCCAACCGCGACAATAAATGGATCATGGAAAGGAACTCCTCTTTTCACATTTGCTCCCTCCCCACCTATTGCAAAGAAAGGAATTGGGGAAAATTCCAATAAATTGTAAAAAGAGGGAAAAAAAGCACTTAGTCTTCTAACGGGTGTTGCTTCGTTCTTCGAGTCGGAACTTTTTTTCATCCTCCGTACTGCATAGGACTGTCACTAATGTAACATTAAAGGTAATAAAATAACACAATAAAGAGGAAGAAAGAGGTATCCACGAGAAATAATATGTTTAAGCCTTCTGCATAACAACTGAAGATCAATATTATTCTTTAATGCTTAAAAAATGAAAACCTCTACCGATGCCATCCATTTTAATTTTTTGATGGGAAAGTATAAGTGTTCTGCATAAAAGGCTTTTCTATTGAAGTATTACCTTTCTTGTAATTTACATACTAGAATCATTTGTCTAGTTGAGAAATAATGGTTTGCTTTAAACCGCCAGCAATGTATCTAATAAGTAGTTTTTGATTATTTTGCGTGGAAACAGGTTTTAAAACACATTACAAGAATAAGGATGCAATTCAACAAGGCCATTCTGCATCGGATACAAATGAGTATCGCCCTATAGATCATATCTCTGAAATAAGTGAGATATAATTCTTAAATAACAATTCTGCAGTTGGTTTCCTCCTCCTCTCCTCAATTAGAATTTCTATTTCTATTTATCTTTCGAAAACAAGTTTGCCGATTCCCATATAAGCACATGATTGCATACACAAGTGATTTTTGAAAAAAAATTAACAATCATTAATTGAGCATTCTAAATTCTAAGCCTAATTCTGGAAAAGTAGTTCTGTCTCTAAAAATATTTTTTTAGAGCAGGCAAGTTCTGAAAAATATTTTAAAGCTATTGTATACCAACAAAAATAAGAGGGACAAATAATACATGAATGAATTCGATTATTAACTCTCATTTTCTGTTATTGGCATCCATTATCATTCGATATTATTAATAATACCACCATCTGAATTTAGGGCTAACGAAGATCTTCAGTATATTATGATACTTTTCCCACATTTAGCTACATTTCCCAACCCCGGGCTCTAGATTTTGAAATACTAGCCAATAAATAATAAATAAACTTATCTCCATTTCAAATGTGCCTTCTGACCTTTTTGGTCTTATTCTTTGTCGGGTAAGTGGGTCTAGGTAGACTTTTGTGTTTATACTTAGAATTTAAAGGTATTTTAAAGGATAATTGTACTAAATTTCCATTTCATTATTTAAAGCTCTATAACATTATAAGTAGGGGGTTCATAAACTTTTTGCATGGGCTATTCCAAGTGCATGATATACGCAAATGATGAATGATCTGCTAGTCATAAAAATGATGATTAAAAGTAAAGTGTGTATTTCTAAGAAAATTGGATATATTTATATGACTAAAAATTAAATGAAAGTGAATTTTTTTCAAATTTATATTACCCTATTCTATCATCTGAAAATTCCTGGCATATATGATTCTCAAAAATCGGTGATAAAAGATTTCAGTATTCTAAAGATTTTTAGACATAGATATATTTTTCAATATTTTAATTTTCTTTTACTAAACCATTATGTAAATAAACTAACTAATGCTGATGCAAGTCTATCTAGCGAAAACAAACCACAACAAAAAAAGTTATGTGCCCTGTATCAATACATACTAGCATATCCACAAGCATAGTCAGCCATAGAATAACCAAATATAGGCAAATTTATCATTTAAAAAAGGCTTTTATAATTATCAAAACATGATTTGAATAACGCAATAATAAAAAATAAAAAGGTTTTAGTAAGTTTCATTAACTTGTGTATTAAACATCATAATTCATTAATATTTTTGGTAATGCATTTAATTTGTAATAAATACATATTACAATTCAGTACTTTTAAGGAGGGTCGAATGTTTCTGAAAAAAACCCGAGTGTCATTCATGTATAAGCGTCTCATTGTTATTCAGTCTCTAGGCCATCATCTAAGGTAATCTAAAGGCAAAATTGTCCCTTTAAAAACACTGAATTCAATCTTTTTCCCCCATGAATATTATATGAAAATCTTTTGTATAAGAAAGGTGTTAGCTTAATCAAATGCAGAAAAACCTCAACATACCGGTAACATTTCATGTTTGTATCAGCAATCAAGTTTTAGAAGGGTAAAATAAAGAAAATATAAAAAGGAAATCTAGTATATTGAGCTAGAAACATTAACTGACGAAATTGCTTTTTTGCAAGATAGGGTTCAAAGGTTACCGTCTAGACATAACAAGGGAGGTACTTGCAGTCAAATAAAAGAACGCTGTTTTTCAACCATTTATGAAAATGAAATGCTGGGAGTGTCCAAACGTTCTGGTGCAGTTTTCTTGACACATTTGTAGAAGGATGGTACGCCAAATGGGTTTCCTAATGGTTGATGCATGAACGTAAAACGCGCTCAGATAAAGATCTTATTATCACGGTGATAAAGAATATTCCGGTTACAAATTCAAACCTTTCCAAGCATCTCATCTTTTGTATGAAGGTCAATTTTTTAAGGGAGATTTGAGAGTAAGGATGATGGTTCTGATTCTCCTAATTTTATAGTTCTGTTGGAACCTACAAAATTAAGAAGTAGATGTTTATTTTTCTTTCTAGGATTTTTCTAGGAAAATTAAAAGGTTAAACATTTTTTCTAGGGTAGTTGTAATTGTTTATTACCTAAATTATCTGAAAAGGTAATGAATATTTGCATTTACAATTATATACACAGACCCATTTTAGGCCTCACTCTTATTGAGATGTGCTGGATTGTGCTTTATGAATGTTATTGATAATCACGTTGCTTGTATTTGATGATAAACTGCCAAACTTATTGTTTAATATATTTGTGCAGATTTAACTTGCTGATATATCTTGTTACCCAAGTTGAAATGAATGAAAGAAATCTACTGTATTATGAAATTGCCTGTTTTCTTGAAAATGTGTTGGGCTCACATACCATTCTGCAAAATATATAACAGCAAAAATATTCATATCGATATGCAAAGAGAATATTACAACTGCTTTGATACTCTTTTTTTTTAAAATACTTCGAATACGAAATCATATGAGAAAGTGATATTTTATAAATTTTTTTAAAATCATTCTCTAAAACACTCCTGGTAGAACACGCTTATAGTTTAGTCCATCATGATATTTAATCGATTATTCTTAGACCACGTTTTTGAAATAATACATTGAAACCGGTCTGAACAATTCCTAGTGAGAGGCTTGGTTTTAAACAAAGACAATGATCTCAATAATTATACACAGACTGAAAATTTTAGACCATTCGTTTATTCAATTTCCCTTGTCATATTAGTTGAATTCGTCGTAATTGGTGTTCATTTCTCACCACCCATCATTTGACTGAAATCTTTCCCCATCTATTCAGTGGATATTTCCGAAATTAGATTCAGAATATATAATTTAAGAAAGTCACACACTTTGTAGGGAGTGTGTCTCATGTATTATTTCAATTTTTCCGGAAATTGAGAAGGTTCCAGCTACTTATCTGGGTAATAACCATTAGTCACTGACAAGAAACTCCTAGCATGAGAACCGAAATGCTAATCGCCAATAACCACGAAAGGCTTTAAATATGTACTAAGTGAATATATGTATGAGATCTGATATCTCGTGAAGGGAGTTTTAATTATGTTCATCCAAATGACGCCTTATCTTCTACCAATCATCATTAGAGGCTCTATTTCGTCCATCTTAGGATAGGTTCGGCTTTTGGGCCCACCCGATGATTACGTTCCCTCCACCTTAAAGGTACCATCCCATAAAAAGTTAAACCACACTGAGGCCCAACCCAAAGGAATTATCAAGTCATGAGTTGCCAGTCTTATTTGCCGAATCAAACATCATCTCGATAAAATCCTGATAGGAAGCAATTAGAAAGGACTTTTTCAATGGATATTTTTCGTGATTCTTCAGAGAGGGTAGTTTGCTGATCTGAAGGGGGGGGGGGACTGATGAGAAGAGTAATGCTTCAAACTATTTTAATGGTTTCCCAACTCTTTGCTTGGAAAAAATTAAATCTGAGAAACATTTGTATATTTTTAACTTATGTAGTTTTTCATTTCTGAATTATTCTTGTTTTCTACGAAACAAATTGAATATATTTGCAATAAATAACATTTAAAGAAGGCATTATGGGGAAATAAATTATTTGTTTCTTATTCATTTTTATTATATAGTTCATAAAAAAATTTTTACGTGATGAAGAAAATGTATTTTGAAGCAAGTTTCCTTTAAAATTTTCATATATTTCACCTATTTAACTGAAACAAAATGCCACTTTATCATCAAAAACCATTTTTTAATGCTCCTTGTGAGAAAATCAATTTAGATTTTTATTATCAGTCTGTATTAATTGACGAATTAAAATAAATTTAATAGCATGTTTAATATGTATATAATTTTATTATATATTCTCACCTAATAAGTCGAATTATACTTATTAAGGAAAACTGTAAAAAAGTTGGGAAGTGTTTCTATTTACCTCCATTAAGGTTTCAGTTTAACAAAATTTTTAGGACAAAAGCAGCTATGACGGTATATTTTTTGATTTATATTAATTAAACTCCTGAACTTACAATTGTAAATTAACTTTCAAACATTATAATAGTGTTTGGAAAATAAACGATGCCATTTTTGAGTGTAACCAAGTGACCGTGTTTTCTTTGGTCTCTGCTTTCAAGGAAATACAATACTTATGAAACTGATTGAAAAAACGACTGAGGCAGATACATTTTGAGAGCCAAAGGATTTCTGTTTGATGTAGCAGAAAATCTTCCTCGTATTCACAGCGAATCTTCTCATTTTACAACAAAGTTGACCAAATAATCTGCCATGAAATGAACTGATTCTTATCTTTTTCCTAGCTGGAATAACGAAACATCACAGGCTTTCGTAAGATTTTTGTGACCACATGCTGACGATGATTAACACAATTTTTCAAATGCGGTAAATTATTCTTATTATTTCCCGACATTACTGGACAAGTATTTCCTTCAAATTGATTCTCCTAGCTCTAATATAATTTCAGTAAAGGGCATTTTACTGAAAGGTACTGTTGCCGAAGATATTTCTGAATAAATATTTTACACAGAATACAATTTTTCATCACTCCCATATTTTTATCGAAACATCCTTGATTGCATTAGTTAATCATATCTTGATTAACTTGCAAGTCCTTACAAGTTGAAAAAACTTGTAAGGACTTGCCACCGCCAATGCAAATCGAATACGGTATATGTATATTTTCAGATAATTTCAATTTTTTAACGATTTTTACGCGATAATGATAAAATAAAAAAATAAATAGTTAGGTAAAAGGCTTATTCCTGAAAATTGTTAAGAAATTTTGGGTTGAAATTTAAGTTGTGAAATAATTTAATCAAAACTCGTACCATCTCTAAAACATTTTTATATTTTAATGTGAAGTGCTGCATATTCTGTATTGGGTTTTTCTTTAAGCTAATGTAACCACTTGACACAGATACTTAATCGGAATCGGATTTGATTTCTGTTGAACTTGTATCTTGACTAATGCGGAAATTTATCACTTCAGGCTCACAATTTACTTTATTTCTTTCAAAGTAGGTATGGTATGATTCTCCATTTTAACTATTTTAACAACCCTACATTTGCCCATCAAAGTAAAATTTAATATTGCTAAAATTTCTATCGAAGACTGAATAATTATTTAACGTGAACCCTATGTTAGTCTGTATACTAAAATGTAATGAGTCGAAATTAAATTCAATATTCCAGAAAATTCTCGAAGATTAAAAAAAAAAGATTATAAATGTTAGATTATTTATTAGAATGTTAGATTATTTTAGCGATTTTAAAGGTTGGGCTAAAGAATGCTATAGTCACATTTGAAAAAAAAAAAAATTCTTCAGATCGTGACTCAAAAATTTTCTAGTAAAGGTGATATCGAATTTACAAAAAAAAGTTAAAAGAAAATCTTAGAAAAGAATCAAAATGGAAATTGCAGGCAATGGCACAGAGCTCAGTTCGTTATGATAGACGCGGCAGGAAACTGATAACATTTAGTGGCAGGAAATAACAATTAATTGGACAATTTGAGACAATTAATTGAGAGAAGGAAGGCCAATGTCCTTTTATGATGAAAATGACACTCGAAGCCACGTGCCTCTTAATTGAAATGGCATTCAATCAAGTCTTTAAGTTGCCCACGCCATGCGTACTTACCCTACTTCGCTTCGAATATTATCTTAGACAGATGAAATGCTTACTTTAGAACATTAAAGTCAATGGTCCGTCAAGTAAATCTTTAGTGAGTCTTAGTAAAGATAATAAACATTTCCACTGAATGATCTTAATCTAGTTATATTGAAACCAATGAAAAACTTACGTTTTAATAAAACTGTGTTCCTCATTTCATTTATTAATGTACTTCAAATATTTTTTTTCTCTAAAGATCGAATAACGAGACTAATTCCATCAAACAATCGCAAACTTTTTAATTGTAAAACTTGTAATTTTTTTTATGAGAATCAACCCAGAACACAATAAATGATGTGTTACTCATTCTTAAACTTTTGAAACTCCGAGAAAATGATAATAACAATCGAAACACAAAATCAAGACAACAAGATATTTTCCTGCTGTTCAGGTGTTAAAAAATATGTACATAAAAAGTTTAATATAATTTTTCATGATTAGATATTGCCTTATTCCATCAAACAATTGCAAACTTTTTAAATGTAAAACGTAATTTTTTAATAAGAATTAACCCAGAACACAAATAATGACGTGTTACTTATTCTTAAACTTTTGAAGCCTCGAGAAAATGATAATAACAATCGAAACACAAAATCAAGACAACAAGATATTTTCCTGCTGTTCGGGTGTTAAAAAATATGTACATAAAAAGTGTAATATATTTTCCAAGATTAAATAATGCCTTATGATAATGCTACATGATAACCAATTTAGTGCGTTGGATATGTGATTTGAATGAAATCTTATTCTCTTCCTCATAATTTTTTTTTTGAAAAATTTACCATGCAACCATTTGTATTGCATTCAATGTGTTTTGCGCCATCGCTTGGTTTTAAAAAGGAGGTTTTGAAATATTTAAAAATAAATAAATTCCGCAGTTAACTGGTTAAGTCATTAATGAATGTAATAAAGAAATACCAATTTATGTCATAGAGTATTGTGATCTTCTCAATATAATATCAAAAATAAAACATATGTTATATATTTCATACTAAAACTTATATTACAAGATTATATCAATAGGTGATAATTATCTGATTTTCGGTATATATATATATATATATATATATATATATATATATATATATATATACATGAAAGATTTTAAATACAAGATTTTCTTTTGATATATTTTGCCTGGCTTTTACTAATTTTTGTTATAAATATGAACTAATCTTTTTTTAATGAATTCTTTTTTTCACAGGATCTTGTAATCCAAAAAAACTGAACGATTAAAAGAATTATCACAAATTTCTTTGCAATATCATTAAATTTGTTTTCATTCATTAAATTCATTAAAATTAATTCATTAAATTCATTAAAATTAA
>JAPMOQ010024920.1:1421139-1435793 GCA_026543055.1 Argiope trifasciata | reverse complement strand
ATTCATTAAATTCATTAAAATTAATTCATTAAATTCATTAAAATTAATTCATTATTTTTCGCAGAAATGTTTTTTTTTGGCAATTTTCCATATTTTTAACACCTAGTTATCAAGTAAATCATCTGCAATTCCCGTTTACTTTCTGATTAGACGGCACTACAATTAAGAGATCGGGAAAAAAGATATTCTAATTAGATGTTGGCCCAAATCGTAGGCTTATGTAGTGGCAAATAACATGTTAACTTGTGCTTCAGTTTTTAAAAACATTCATTTACATGCATTTCATATATGTTCATTTTAACGGGGGGAAATTATTTTTTTCTGAATAAACTAAAACTAAAAACTTTAACAGGAAACTCCTAGTAAATGTCCTGTATTATCTTTCCATATTTTTCATTTTCTGTTTTCCTAATTGTATACCCTGATGCCTTTCTAAGCACATATTTATGAAAAATAAATGTTTTATGATTGAATTCACATTGAAATACGTCTTAGTATTAAATAAAGAAATCTAAACTGATGACTATATTCCATCTTGGTATTGAATAAAGAAATTTAGATTGATGACTATATTCCATCTTGATTTCACCATGAACATTATTGCTTAAAGAGCTTGAATTACTCGTGGAAGAGCATAATTAATACCATTTCTTCTCTAACGCGCTCATTTTTTTTCATATTAACAGAAACCTGAAGTAAATGTCCTGTATTATCTTCCGATATTTTTCAGTTTCCGTTTTCCCAATTGTACATCCTGAGTCCTTTCTAAGTATATATTGTATATATTTATAATAAATAACTGTTTTATGATTGAATTTACTTTGAAATGCGTCTTAGTATTGAATAAAGAAATCTAGACTGATGACTATATTCCATCTTGATTTGTATCGCTATGATTTCACCATGATCAATATAGCTTAAAGAGCTTGAATTACTCTTGGAAGAGCATAATGAATACCATTTCTTCTCTAGCACGCTCGTTTTCTTCATATTCTTCAAGCCAATGAAGAAATAGAGAATTGTAATTTCCATTCTAAGCTTCACGTGTTAGCTAACTGTTCGCAATCATTTAGCACTTTATCAGGCAAATCGATCATCTTCAGCAATGCACTTGTTATGGGGTATAGAAGACACTCGGAGCATGATGCATCTTTCTGATGAGCCATCATGCGTAGTGAATTTTCTGCTTCAGGGAAGGGCCTACTGTAGACGTCAATGAAGGTACTCAATCTTGATTAAAATGTATGCCGTTTGAACTCCCCATGAAATCATTTACGATTGAATGATAAAAAGAAACTCACATCGAACAAAACAAGCAGACGAAAGATTGGGAATACAGAAAACAGGTGCAAAAAGTGAATTTGCTTGAAAAAGCGTTTAAAACAGATTTAAATGTTTTTCGATTAATCAGTTTTTGTTTAAAAATGCCTTTAATTGCTTTAAGTGCTTTTCGATTAATCAAATTTTGTTCAAAATCAGATGCATTTTCAAAAATCCTGTATTTTAATTTTTCTTAAATACAAACTTAAAACAAATACTGTGATCAACGGTTTATATAAACAAACTATTATTAATCCAAAATTTTTTAATGGGTTTAGTTTACTATTTGATTAATTTTATTAATTAATAAAAATGAAAGGGCTTGTTCTAATTCATCAGTACATATTAATATTAAAACAGGTTTCATCTTTTTAAGTTGAAGAGTGTGATTTTTTAATCTTACTTTTATTAATAAATTTTTATAAATTTTCTACAGAATAAATATGAAAAAAATTCCAAATGTGCAATTAAATAATGCAATGAATTAATTTATCTTTCAACTTATGCATTGCATAAACAAAAAAGTATCAAAGCACCGAGTTTTAATTAATCCGAATTTCTCCTAATTCAATTTGAAATAAGATAATATATGAGAAGACCTAAATATTCGTGCAGTTTTCTTTACTTAAATTAATCTTTTGCCATACAATGGATATAACTTTCAGTAAATTGTTCTTGAAACGTTTATGCTTACACTGTCTTCATTCTCACCAGAATTCCTCATCTTAGTTGGTTTCACTCACCAAGTTTATTTTACTCCTTTTCTTCAAGAATGTTTCTTCTGCGAAATGAGTGTAAAAACTGTTTAACAGAATGTCTTACTCCTTAAATTATTAATATTAAAGGTAAAATGGTGAGTTCGTTTCTGACCAAACCACAGAGTATCATCAAGACATAAAACGTTTGTTTTCCACCCTTATTAGGCTAGAAAGGCAACGTTTATAGTACGCTGATATGATTGCAATTTTTAGCGATCTATGGGCGTTTATTTTGGCAAATCGAGACAACCATTAACATGCCAAATTTTGTGATAGCCAATAATAGAGAGCGGAGTATAGATTTGAAGGTATCTGTAATGAATTTTATATGCATCCTTCTTGGAAAGCCAAACCAGCTTATTTCTGCTTTCCCTTAATGCCAACAGATTCGAGCAGTTTGCTATTAAACCTACCAATTACAGACTATCGTAGTGAATGTATAAACGGCTCCTGATGATCGTTCTACACATGAACGCCTTAATAATACCTTTCTTTGCGTTGGATCCAAATACCGATAGCTGTGGAGCTGAAGATAAAACGTGGATGGGGGGGATCAACAATTGTGTAACAAATATGTAATCTCAGACGAAGATGGGGAATGCAAAGGTACTTTTAGATTGTGGGAAGAACGGGAGGGAGGGGGATAACAATGCCTCACTTTCGGGAGGAGTTGATGTTAAAACGTGATTGTGATTTTGGAAACGGACATGGAAATAATAGACTCTTCTTTTACCTTTCTATCGTGTCGGGGGAACATAAAAAAATTGCAACGTCTTCAAACTTTTTTTTTCCCATTCCGATTTTCAATCTTGTTTCTAAACATGAAATCATCTAAAAAAGCGTGAAATTATATTTCAGTTACTAGAGTCACGCACGAATCATTTTTTATCATTGAACCAAATTATGTTTTATGATCATTTATCCCGATTATTGCAATATCTCTCCTATTTAAGTTTCATTCGTGATCAATAATTTGGACAGAAAAATTCTAATCTTTTATTCCAATTTGAACGAACAATAAAGTCTCTGCTTTGATGTTTTAAAACTTTTCCAAGCATTGATGAAATTGTTTGTGCCAGAAAAAAGAGAACGTTGAGATGATTTTATTGTTACATTATTGAATATAATAATGTAGAGTTTTTCAAAAAAAATGAATATTTCTTGTGGTAATATTTTCAGTAGGAAAAAATAAATAAACGTTAAAGTAAATAAATACATATCTTTCTTTTCTGTAATTTATAAGTAAAAATCACAAAAAAATGGTGGAATTAAAATATTACGCATTTCAATTTCTTTTCTCACTTTTCCCCATCTTCTGAATTCTCTTATTCTGCTTCTTATTTTTATGTGACCTAAAGACTCAATTTTTGAAGATTTACGAGTTTGCAGGCATCGCTTAAATTTAAACTGCAAAATATTTTCGTTTAACTAATCAGTATCAAAAACGATATAATGGATACAAATACAACAAATGATACAACAACGCTTAGTCAAACTTATTTTTAAAAAAATTCATGTTGAATAATTGCATTGATATTTCATTAAAAATAACTAAGATAACATTATTAATTCATTCCTAAATAATAACTTCAAAATGGCTAAGAAATAAAATAGGAAGAGAAAAATTGCATTTAGCTTAAGAAAAAAGGTAAGAAATGGAATGAAAGATCATTTTTTGAAACTGAGGGAACAACATTTGGATTTTTTAAAAATTTTTAATACTAAATTGTTTCTGTGGACAAACTAAATACTTCATTCGGATTCTAAAAAGTTGAACAATTCACTAAATAACTGTAATATTTTAAACTTAAAAATATGTATTATCCTCGACTAGAAAACACTTTAAAACATTGTTGATTTTTTTTTATTTTTCCCTTTAAATATCACTAGTGGGAGATTTGAATTATCTTGTGATAATTTCTTCATTGGTGGTCCTTACCCCTTCCTTTTTTTTTTTTTCAAAAAGTCACAGTTTTCCATTTTCATTGATTCTCGAATAACATCAGAAGAAATCGGATTTAAGTAAAAGGTAATGAATTAGAGATTTGAGTTTTTAATACAGATGAATATTTCGAAAAATATTGTTACGATTTGATTATGTTTTAATTTGAAGTGCATGAAGTTTCATTTTCTAGCAATTAACCTCATTCCCATGAAAGAAAAAAAAAATGAAATTCTAACTAAATTTGCCATGCAATTACACACACAAATTTAAGCAATTTATTCCTATTTATACTTTAATATACTAGATTCATATTATTTCAGTCTTTTTTATTCAAATTAAATATTTATTCTACAAAGCACTATACTAGACTTTTTAATTTTAAGAAAGCTAGACTTAAAGTAATTTTAAGAAAACCTTCAAAGTGAATTACGAAAATAAACTACTTTTGAATTCAAAGAGAAACTGCTTCTTTCCATAAAAGGACCTAAATTCACCTAAATAATGAATTTCCTAATTTCGCATAAAAAAGAATGTAATTCTTCAGGCTATATTATTCACGAAGTTAAAATCTTTCGAACCAATTGCAACAGTACACGAATTGATTTAAATAAAAACAAAACAAAATAAAAAAAAAACACGTTTCACTCTCTGAAATGAAGAAAGTCACAATTTCTCTCCATTTAACAAAAGACTTGCACTTCGACTGAAACAATTTTCTAACCAAGAGATCCTCTTCCAAGTGGAAATGTTCATCGAAATAAAATCCCCTCGCTCGAAAAGCGCAAAGGAAGTTATTTCCAATTCGCAGACTTCTCATTTCTCAAAAAGAGAGGATTTTTAAAAGAGCTATTAGATGTCTTTCAACTCTCTGGCGATTAGAGAACTCTCGTTTTCAAACATAGAACGCCCAAACTATGTATCATTATTACTTTGAAATGGAGTTCGAATTTTTTTTTTAAAGACTCCGCTCAGAAAGGCTGTTTATAGTGTCAATATTTTAGAGGAAGTAAAATATGTCATTTCTGGTTTTCCAAGACGAATCAAATTTTTCACGCCGTCTGAAAATTCGACATAATGATAGCGGTTCGTTGAGAATTTATGAATCTTCCGTCTTTTCAAGTCGCTTACGGAGCACCGTCGATCAAATTCCGAGCAAGGCATCGTGAATATTCGGGCATTGAAGCCGACTGAGTCATCTTCGTAACCGGTGGATACGAAACGCGGTTTCCGTCATCTCACTTTCGCTGGTGTATCCATCATTAGATTTCGCAATGATACAAAGCGAACAAAACACTTTCTGAAGTGATATAAGTTAATTAATCTCCGAAATTCATGAATTTATAAAAGATTGCTACTTAGTATCAAAGTTTATTTGCATTTAATTTTCGAAAAAGAAAAAAAAAAAAAAGATTTGCAGTTTATTTATAAATCTCACTTTAAGTTATTGAAATCAAGTTATTGTGTTTTAGCACGCAGTGCTTCACAAATTATATTAAGGTAAGTTTCCTGTCTTTGTTTACGACTAGCTGCTCGATATTTTTTTTTTGTTACACCAATTACTTCGTGAAGCAAAGAAAATCAGTCAGTCTCCTTTAAATCAGAAAATTTCACAAATTAATTTATTGTTCAATTTTATTATTAATTTAATTTCCAATTAATTATTTATTTTATTTTCTATATTATTATTTAGATTTTATGCGAAAAATCATGCAGATATATGGATTAAGTTTTCTGTTTTCCGAAAATGACACGATCCTTTAAAATATAACTTGATATATAACTATAAAATTTTGGCATATTCATGTCTGTGATTTTCTTTTTTTAAACTATTGAAAACATTCACTAATTTAAAAATGAATTCCTTGCCTTTTTTAAATTTAATTATTGAAACATTGCTTATTAAATCACTAAATATAAGAACCGAGCTTTCTAAAACTCTTATTTAAGATAGCTAAGCAATCTAGAGTTTAAAACCTTTTTATAGACAACAAACACATTCTAGCAAATGGTAAATATATGTGTAAAATCTATTATGAAAGAGAAAACTAATTTAAGCGTGCTGCATAATAGAATATAAATAAATAAAACTATGTATCTTAGACAAATATCCCATTAGTAAATTAAAAAAAACACAATTGTAATTCAATATATTTATTTTCAGTTAATTCCCTGTTGTATGCGAGTTCAGTTTAGGGAAATCTTATGTATATATGATTCTCTAATCTCATTTAAGAACCTCGAAAGAGAGAAAGTTCTTTAAATAAAAATTTGCATATTATAAAAATAAGAAGAAAACTAAATCTTTCACTAAACACTAAATCTTTATTATTCTCTTTGTTGATTTTATATTGAAGAATGTAAGAAGGAAATCTTTAATCCTCCTTTGTACAAGTTTATCATAAAGAATACATCATTCTTAAAATCTTTTACGCTTTTCTAATATGAAACGCATCACCAGTTCTTGAAACTGTAATCTTTTTCTTAATCTATCAAACACTATCATCATTTCTTATGGTCTTTTTAACGTACTATTCATTATCGTCTTCATCATCTGCAATGTCTCCATTATATTTCATTAAACCTTGTAAGATGACATATTTTGTAGGATATTCTACAATCACAATTCCTTCATTTAACAGGAAAGAATTAGCTCTATACCAGCTCCAACAGCTTCCATGTCTTGCAGGTATTTTCTTCTTTCCAAGCAGAACATTTGGTTAACTTTATTGCAACTTTGAGAATTCAGGTTGAAGAAACATCTATAATTTAAAAATAAAAGAATATGCAATATGTAAATATTGCGATTCTGCATAACAGCATATGTTATATGTCTTCATAGCATATAAATGTTGTGAAGATTTCTTTAAAAAGATAACGTCATTAAATGGAAGTTTCTTGGATGAAGATTATTCTTTTATTACTTTATCATCATGGTCCATAAGGAGCATTTTCAACGTACTTTTTTAACAACTTCACTTCTAACTCACAACTCTAAATTTAAAATTCGATAAATCACAATAAAATCAGTTTTTTTTATTAAAAAAAATTTCGTTTCTTATATATAAAATTGAAAAAAATAGGGAATGTTTAAGTCGGAACGTAAAGATAAAAGTTTGATTGGGAAATCTTCAAAATATTTTGCGCTTCCTTTTTTCCCCCCTACACTTCATCTATAAACTTTCTAAGCCCAAAAGTTTCCTTAAATTAAAAAATTGTAACAGTATTATTTCTAGAAATAAAAAAAAAGTTTATTAATGAAATGCATTTCAATAAGCTTTGTAAAATATTTCATATACATTTTGAAATCATTAAATAATTATTTAGACAAAATGCAACTGGTATAATCGTTTTGAAAATTCACAAATATTAATTAGTATTGTTTTTTTAATTTAAAAAAATGCAAGATAAAGCAAAGAAAAATTACGATCAGCCTATTTGCAATAATTATGCTCTGATTTATTGCAAAAAAATAGATCTCAAATTTCATAAACATTGTGATGCTATAAAAATGAATGAGTCAAATAAAATTAATCTCATTCTAAAAATCTTTTTTTTATTTAAATTTGAAAAATAAATACAAAAAATATTCAAGCATTTAAATTTTTAATGAGTCTAAAAAGCAAAGTTATTTTAGTTATGTTACAAATAGTTACAATTTTTGTAAATCTAAAGCAGTAATTTTTCACACGAATTTTCGGAAAAGTAAACTCATAGCTCCTTTTCAGCTCCATTTCAATTGTTTTGGGCGGTGAATGGGCTGAATTGTAAGAAAATTTTTGCGTGTTGTCCCTCCTACCTCTGATGGACATTAAATCGTGCACTTTTCAAATAGTTAAACACAATTGGGAAAAGGTTGCAAACGAAATCACCTCATTCAGCACGCCATGGCATAATTAGACTCACGGGACCACTAAGTCTCGAGAAAAAGAAATTTATGTGAAAAATATGCGCACATAATACAAGTCACTGGCATTTAGAAAATGCTGCATTTCACTCTAATTTCTTTTAAAATGTCATTTTCCTCTTCAAATTAACTTTTCGTGATTGTAATAGAAATTCATAATGCAATGGGCATGTTTTCTTTTGTTGTTATTTAAGATAGCCGTCTTCGGCGATTAATTGATTCGCCCGTATAATTACTTTTAAAGATTCAGTTATATCAACGGAATTTAAAATGTTTAAACTATTTGAAATAGCAAATTTGTGCTTTATGTTTATAATGATTAAATGTATGATAATGGTTTACAAGTAAAATACATTCAAAATTCTTGGAAATTATGTATAAAAAATCTCAACATTCATTTTACTATAAATTTAAAATTTCATACGATAATATTTTGTAAGTTTTGAACAATGCTTTAGAAGTAACGCGTGGCTTATTTTAAAACTTCGGCTTTGGTACGTCAAAACTGTTAAGGCCAAATATTCAATCGCATTTTCCAAGCTGAAGCTCAGAGAAGGAAGTGTCAGCTCAGGCATAGTTTACCATTCTTCAGAATTTCTCCTCAAAATAGCCGTAGTTTTGCTATAAACCGGGGCCTTAATATAATCAACTTAAATTTGTGTCCAGGGAAGGGAAGACAATAAGCAAGTCTCTTCAAAGAAAAGGCAACATGCCTTGAAATGGTGTAAAAGTAATTTTTGTGGGAAAATTCATTAAGAAGTTATTTATAAAAAGGCAGAAAATTCCTTGAGAAGTTATTTATAAAACAGGTAGAAAATTCATTGAGAGGTTATTTATGAAAATGGCAGAGCATTCTTTGGGAAGTTATTTATGAAAAAGCAAAAAATCCTTTGAGAAGTTATTTATGAAAAAGGCAGAAAATTCATTGAGAAATTATTTGTGAAAAAGGCAGTAATTTGACTAGATTTTGAAAGGAATCTACAGCCTCCAGGGTAAATCTGTTTTTTGCTTTTGAATTTCCACTGTCAGATTCGAGTTTATTAACAGTAGATATTAGGAATACAAATATGCATATAATATAATCATGAATTTATTTTGCTTAAAATCAATGAGAGTTCATCTTGTTCATGAGCTACTTGACATATCTCAGAATATGAAAGTAATTTTTTGAATTTAAAACATAAAAGTTATTGCTCATTTTTTATCAACCTTATCAGAGTTAGGTTAAATTATTGTTTTAAATTTATCTTTTGTGTGTATAACCTAAGAAAATGTCTTATAGTTTGTTATTCGATTCAATTTTTTTAAATTTAAATTTATGGAATTTAATAGTGTTAAATATTTTTTACTTAACAAGAAAAAATTATCACTGTCAAAATCTTTCCTAGATCTGTTAACTTCTTGATGGAAACCGATACTTCACACACTAAAAATGTTTTTCATTAATTAATTAATTAATTTTTAAAAAAAGTTAAAAGATATCTGCATTAAAAATTCTCTTTTAATCAGTTCATATCAATAAAAACATATGACTATATAACAAGAGAAGGAAGATATTTTTCATTCATTTTTAATCATCATTCTTTTTGTCATTACATTCTTTATTAATTTAATGCTTAATTCAAGACTGCGTTAATAATTATTTTATTCATATTCGCGTTCTCTTCTATTAAAGTTTTAAATGTGTCATATGAAGAAGTGAAACATTTTTTCTCGCAGAAAGATGTCTATCAAGGAATCAGATATTTATTTAATACAAAAATGGAACTCGTAGGTTATAGTTCAAGGAATAAAATACACATAGAAAATTTTGAATTCTTTATTATTGAAAATTTGTGGAAAAATTTAATAATAATACTTGAGCAGAGACAACCATGCTGAAAAAGTGATACTTCAAAGCAGTTCTTAAGCAAATAAAGATAATTTAATTTCTACCCAGTCCAAAGAGCCGATTTTGTTTTAAATAACAGCTCTTTAAGAATTAGAATTAGTTTACTTTTGTTTTATCTTTGTTTCTAGAATGATAATCCTCACTTGGTCAGAAATATTATTTATTGATTTCGCAAAATTGGTCAATTGATATAGTTGATTAAATAATGAAATTTCTCCACCTGATTTCAACTCTGCGAGTTTCAAACGTTCTCTACTCTCCACAGTAAAAGCCGTATGGAAATTGAATAGATTTCCTGTAAAATAAAAGAGTTTTTAAGCAAGCATCCTTCAGAAAAAGCAAAGAGTGAACTTTATAGTAAGATTAACAAAAAAAGCTGAGAAACTTTATTTTTGTCCAATGAAATATGTTATATAAGGTCTTAATTTTCAGTAAAGTACATAAGAAGTATTCTTACCACTTAAAATGTTGCGACTAAAAATTATATTCTGTGTCAATAAACCCTGCAAATAAAATTAAATATGTTCTCTTGAAATCATTAACTCTGCAACATCCCATCATGATTTATAAAAAAATCATTTAATTTTTTTTAGCAGGTTAAGGACAGAAAATCAATTATTAACATTTTTATTTTTGGCTGCCAGTTAAATTCAGAAAAAGCAAAGAGTGATTTTTATCGTGATATTAATAAGAAAATCTAAGAATCTTAATTTTTGTACCGTGAAAATGTTATATAACATCTGAATTTTCAATAAAATACATGAAAGGTATTATCATCACTTAAAATGGTGAAGCGAAAAATTATTTTTGTGACAATAAACCCTGCAAATAAGATATATTCTCTTGAAATCATTAATGCTGTAACATCCTGTAATAACTGTACATGCTAGACGGAAATACTGAGAATTCTCCTCAGAGCTCCTACCAAATGACATGTACTCCTTGCTTCCAGACTTCTTAATATTCATCATGGCCTCTACCCTGAACAGCTGTTCTTCTATTCTTCACTTCACATCCTTTTTAGGACAGACAGAACAGCCCCACGGTGGTTAGAGACATTGCACACCCAATCATAATTTATTAAAAAAAAAATCACTTTACTGTTTTTCCGCAGGTTAAGGACAGAAAACTAATTATTAATGCTTTTATTTTTGGCTGCCAGTCAAATTGCTTAGTTTAATGAGTAGTGCAGGACCTGTGCACGCCAACAATTATTGGTAAAAGTTTCATTTATAAATATCTCCCGGTGCTTCAAAGGTCTTCTATGGATACCTTTTCTGTGAAACATCCTTTGAATAATGCATTGTTATTGCAAGAGTTATCAGTGGCTGAGAAACAACAAAGTGAGTTGAGAACTCTTCAGTGTGTCTTTCTTCACAGAACCATTTCGTTTGAAGGTGGCACTCAAGTAGTATTCAGTTCACATCCTTTTAAGGACAGACAGAACAGCCCACTGTGGTTAGAGACAAGGCACATCCAATAATAATTTATAAGAAAATTCACTTAACTATTTTCCGCAGGTTAAGGACAGAAAACCAATTATTAATTATTTTTATTTTTGGCTGCCAGTTAAATTGCTTAAATTTATGAGTAGTCCCGGTATTATGCACTCCACTTTATACTTGCAAAAGTTTCATTTATAAATAGCTTCCGGTGCTCCAAAGGCCTTCTATGGATACTTTTTCTGTGAAATACCCTTTCAATAATGCATTGTTATTGTAAGAGTTATCAGTGGTTCGAGAAACAACAAAGTGAGTTGAGAACTCTTCAGTGTGTATTTCTTCACAGAACCATTTCGTTTGAAGATGGTACTCAAGTAGGAGCTTCCGAATTCGATAACTGTTCCTTAAATACTTGATGAATGGATTCAAGTTCTCCCGCCGTCTCTTTCTATCCACCCAGCCTGTAAAGAGAGGTATTTCATTCTAAAGGCGTCTTTCTTTTCTGGTAGAGAAAAGAAAGAAAACTCCGGAGCACCGCGGATGACCATCCTCTAATTGAACGCAGGCATAAGCGAAAAAACCAATTTCTCCCGATCAACATCCATTAGAAGAAGCTCTCTTTGAAGCAGTTGAAATGGCCAACTGCACATCAGTTAAAAGACATTACCAATGTTACCTTCACTCCTCTTGCTCTAGGGGGTATTATAGTACAAAAAGAAAACCATTCTCTTTAGGTTCCGATCCCTTTCACTGCCTCAGGGAAAGCAAGAGTATTATTTGCGGTCTACATATTGCACCAAAATAGTCAATTAAAGCCATTCTTAAGGATTTTTTTTTTCAAAACTTTTGCTGGGAATATCTTTGCTGGAATTTTTAATAGAAAAATCCTAATAATAAAAAAAAAACATTCTGTATAACATTTTTGATGGTTAATCTCTCTCTTTTTTATAAAGGTCACCTTCTTTCATATTTTTGATTTTAGTTTCTGTACATAACTTTAATAGATTAATTTTATCTTCATTAAGTCGCCCTGCAACTGCTAAATTTAAACCATCTATAAGGATTTTTTTTTCATAACTTTTGCTAGGAATTTTTATAATTTGTAATTTAAAAGTCAAAATTACAAAAAAGCTTTATGTATCATACTTTTAGAGGTTAACCTTTTTTCAGGGATTTTTAAAAATGTTTTTGTACATAACTTTAACAGATTAATTTTATCTTCACTAAGGATACATACAAGGCGCCCTCTTATTCTTCAGAATTTTTAAGTGGAACTGAGCTTGATTTTATACCGCTCAAAGCAGGAGCGAAGAACAGCGAAAATACGGAATTAAATTTTAACGAGTTATTTAGATTATTCTTAATAAAAACCTGTTTCATACATACATTTAAATATTCTAAATTAATGAAACTTAATTTTATAAATAATCTCTTTTAATCGAAGTTTGATACTCTGCTACCGGCTCTAAGAATATTATTTTAGAGATGTGGGAAATATTTGCCACACACATTCAAAATATTATTGGTTTTTATTTGATTTCTATGAAAAATGTGCAGATATTTTAGTATAAATATTTGCAAATTAATGTTTAAAATTATTTATATTTATAGCATTAAAGTTTAAATCTCTAACCTTGAAATATAAATGTAAATCCTATATTCAACATTTGTAACAACTAATAATTGCTATATTGATTCTTGTCTTTTTTTAAGTTTTAAATGAATACTTACAGTAAATCCAATCCAATTCCTGTTGCACTTCACCATTTACTTGATGTTAATTACTCATTTCATATATTAGCTCATCTCATATAATCTCATATATGTAAAATTGAAAACTTTTATTCTCCATTTTAAGTTAATCAGTACATTTTCTAGTTAATTTTCTTAATGAAAAATCCCATTAAAATATGTGTAAGGTTATGAAATATATTGATGACAAACATTGTTATTGAATTAAAAATTAAATTAATTGAAAAATAATTGAAATTAAATTGTTAAAATGCTTAATGTGTTGTTCTAGTAATATTAAGCAGCCATTTGAATACTTTTGAAAATTAGAATGTGTTTGACTCGTGTAACTAATTTCAGAATTTTCGACATTTAAATCTGTAATTTAGTCAAATTATCAATTTTACAGATAAAAATATTTGGACACACTTAAGTATTACGTTTTGAAATGGATTGTTATAATAGTAAAAGGTGCAAGTAGAATATGCTAACTAATTAAGAGTTAAAATAAGTTTGAAGGTCAAGGGGCTAAGTTCAAGCCTGAATTCTCACATCATTTATCTTCTTAACCTTAAAACAAAACTTAGGGGACACTTATTTATGTTTTTTAATCTTTGTCAAAAATATATAACAAATATTTTTATTTAGGCTTCATTATTCTCTGTTTTTTTTAAAGATTACACTTAAATTCTTTTATATTTAATATCAAGCAACAAATTTTGATTTAAGCAGTGAAAGCATACGCATTTTATTTCCATCCAGAATGCCTACCTGATTCTTATCTCAGCGGATCGTCCAGAGAGACGATCCATTCTCATTCCCTCTCTCTCTCGAGAGTTGTTTTTAACAACCATTTGTTAGTGTCCTTTAAAGCAGAAACATATTCCATTCGTAATAAGCTAATGTTATCATTTTCCAGCCCTCAACTGTTGAAGGTAATTGCGAAAATTCCTTTTGTAACTAGCCCCTGCTGACCTTTTGGCTGGTGCAGTGGTCATTTATTGGTTACGAGCTACGTCCCGCCTCCTTCTTACCTGACCACCTACGAGGGGAGAGGATCCAGATGGTCTGAACGTGCGTGACTGAGACTCAAGCGGCCATAATCAGAGGAGTGGTTGGGAGGCTTTTACCTCAAGTGCCATACTCATAATGAAACCAACAACTTTTAGGAAGTAGCGTCTTCCCAGTTAAAGCCAATTGTTCTTGTAATGATCAAAGTAATGAGAAGAGCCGTTTAGGACTCCGCTGCTTTCTTTCTTCTGCTCTCCGTGCTTCAGCCAGAAAAGATGCTTTAATAAGTAAATAAATAAGATCACTTCAACCTGTAAAATAATTAATTCCTTTTTTCGAGTCTTTGGATTCCAATGACCCTTTCTTCCCAGTTTTTGTTTATTTATTTAGGATTGGAAAGAAAATCCACCCTTTTCACCATCTTTTGAAAATTATGGCCCTTATTAATGGCACGATTTTCTTTTACAGCCCTCTAAAAGGAGATGGAGTTATAAAGCAATTGGGGGAAAAGGCCCGACATTGTCTGTTAACATAACAAATGTGGGTTCCAGATATCTGAAAATTAAACCGATAATTCGCCATTAAAATAATTTTTTTTCACTAGTAGTATTAAAAGGGGATGTTGCTAAATATAAATTATTTTTTGTACCCT